>JANRGW010044826.1:0-47172 GCA_024733675.1 Psilopsiagon aymara
CAGCGCTGTTCCCAGGCCACAAGTCAAAAACACAGCACTGCACCAACTACTAAGAAGGAGAAAAATGACTGCTACTGCTGAACCCATGCCACTCCACAGATGTGTTCTTTGTCAGCTAATTTTGTAGTCTCAGATTAGACTACATGTGTGGAAAGAACAGGTATGAATGATGATTGTTTTGTTTTAAAGACACATCTCCAGGCTATTTGACAAAGCAGCCAACAACTTGTTGATACTACCCTCACTATATCCATTGTGTGATAATGTAATATATAATTTCAGCCTCCAGAACTGGTGACTCAAAACATGGCAGAAAATTCATAAATATATCAGTTTGCTTTCTGCTTTCTTTTCAGAGATAACTCTGTACAAATGGCTAAGTGATTTTAGTTTATGCTTTTATGTACTTTAAAAGTTATTTAATAATTGGTGTACTAGTAGCTATAAATTGTTGCAATCTACAAGAAGTCAATAAGTTGCTATAGACCTATGTGGTCTCTTCTGCTAGTGCACTTACAACCCACAACAACATAAGCCACAATAACATATACTGCTTGTGCCAGCAATATGCTTATAATATCTATTACTCATTTATTAGCCTGTTTATACATTATTTATGCATGGAAGCAAAATCTAAAATGTAACAAGTTGGTTTTGCTTTAATAGGACACTTACAGTGCAGTAAAAAAAAGAAAAAAGAGATGATGTATAGAAATAGAAAGACTACAAGAGGCAGAGAGTATGTGTAAGCTCCCTATGAATCAGTGGTTAAAGCCAGCCGCAATTGAAAAGAATTCACTTCCTCACCTTCTCCTTAGGTGAAAGAGGTAACAACCAAAGTTTCAGAAATTTCAGAAAATATGGATTACAGATGAAACTGCAAAGGCTAAAAAGGAGATAAAATCTCTGCATTCCTTTTGCACCTCTCAATTTTCTCTATTTTGGTGTTTTCAGCAACTTCAGAGTACTGAAGTTTTTTCTGTTGTTCTCCTATGGTTTTCTGCACACTTCTGTAGATAATAATGCAACCTTTGCTAAAATTATGTCTGCTCTGTAACTTTTGCAGATTTGTGTACCATAGAATGAGTTGCTTTTTCTTGCTTAAAAATAGACTTTCTGGCCCTTTCCAAGATCAAATACAAAACAATTTTTACTTTTGTATGGAATACACAAACACTAAATGTTTTGGAGATGAAATTCACACTTAGATGTTATGTTACAACTAACACGAATTTGTCAGGCACATTTTATTTTGTGACCGAAGTCTGCATAAATTTACACGTCATTCTTATAAGTCCAGTTTCTGCAGGTCATCTGCCTGCATATGAATGTAGACCTTAGTCCAATTTTAATGCAGATAGGAGTTTGTGATACTTGCTGATATTTAGTTAAGGAAGTTGATGTTGGTAGATGGTAGGGAGGATATTTTTGTATGGGAAGAAGTTAGACATTTAGTGTGAGAAAATTCAGTTACTGCAATTGAAAAAATGGGTAAACAACTGGCTACACTTTTAGTAGAATTTGATACTATTTAAACAAAACCTCTCTTTATTCAGCAATTAATGATTTAATTCTGAAAATGGTCATGGGGAAATTTTTACTTTCATCTGGAAGCCTTGTGCCTGATCTTGTGAATCCCTTGGCACAACGGATGAGCAGCAATGGAGAATGCTCAGTCATTGTGTTTCTAGGAAATCAAAGGCAAGATACTCTGTCAAAATTTTCAGAGTGAAGCTGTCAAATTCCTAATAATTTCAATTACATAGTTCAATTATATAAATATTTATGCATTTCAGAGCTTGCATTTGAAGTCTATGTAAGGAAATCCGTACTCAGGATTTCCAAAAAGTGGTATGTGTTTCCTCTGCAATGATCCACAGACTTTTGTTCCTGGCATTATTGTTAATAGTGGTCATAAGTTACCACAGTGATTTTACAGTCCCTGCTTAAGAATTTCAGTTAATTAATGGCTTGTTGAAATTAAGGTTTTGTTTCAATTTGATTTCTTTTTAATATCTTGGGTACAGTATTCCTACACAAGGAAATTCTAGAGGCTGAGGAAATCATTTCTGCAGACTTGCAGTCATTAGCATGTATCAGGTTCAATTCTGCATGTAACAGTTGCCAGGAATGTTTCTGCATATGCTTCATAGTTCGTTATTCTGTATTTTATAACCTGACCTACTGTAAAGTTCACAACCTGAGCTGCCCTCCAGTGAATCTGATCCTCACTTTGACTGTCTCAATAGCTAGGATAGCTAGGCTCCGAAGGCAGTTGGCTTCCCAGTTGGCTTAAAGGTTCTAAGTTCACATATTTGGAGCCTAATTTGTTCAGTCTCCACTGAGTACTTTAAGTCAGGTGGAATGAAGCTGAGCCTAAGCTGACACCTTGTATTGGAATTCATTTTTCACATAACTTATTTCCACAGAGCCTTGAAGGCCACTGGACACTTAATTTCTGCGAACTTTGAAAATCCTAGCTGGAATATAGCAAGTCACATGTAAACAAATGAAAAGCAGCAAAACAAATGTTTTTGCAAAATGGGCATATGCTATCAAGTTTGATGTAACTGTATTCATTCATTTGACATTCTGAAATTGCAAGTATATGTGGGTCAATTTAATCTGTATCCTTCACTGTTTCTTTACAAATAGGTCCTATGCGAGTGCCAATGTGCAATGACGAATATACCTGTAAATATCAGGCTGCAGAATCAGCAGCTTGCAGCAACTGCTGTAGCTATTATGCAGAATCAGGGAGCTTCAATAAAGTGTTTGCAGGTGTTAATAGTAGGAAGAAATGTCTGTTTCTGTTGGGATGGAAATAAGTAATGAAATAATTCACATAAATTATTTTTCTACTGATTCTGCCTGCAGCTTCTGCTGAAAGACCTGGACACTAAACAAGAGCTGGGCTTTCACAGCGAAGCCCGGTATCTGTTTGGAGAAGATGGGTCTGAGACTGTGACAGAGCTAGCAGCAGTCGAACCAGACAAGCCACCACTCAGGGGTATGCTACTGAACTAAAAATTAAATAGATAAGCAAATGCACACACACACACAGAGTTGTGAACTGCTTAATGGAATTAACACAATGGACAAGATTGCAAAGAATTTCATATATATTAAAAAAAGCTACTCAAAATTGTTTTTAAAAATTCATTCAGTATACCTGAGTAAGCTGTGAGGTCTTTAATAATGGCTATTGCTTAAGCATTTTTTCTGTTCTAGAGCAACTGAAATGCGTTGTTTTCACTAGGATAAGCAGCAATATGGAAATCTGAAAAATGCACAAAGCTCAATTAGTGTATTCCTGTTGAAATTTTTTTTAAAAAGTCTGATTTACACTCAGTGAGGGATTAAATCAGTTTTAAAAAAGGATGTGCAAAGTCATAATGGCATGAATCAAAAAAAGGATAAGCTATCTATCTTTTTCTGAGGTTTTCTTCAAGCCCTATTTCTGCCCCAGAAGCTGTTTCATTTTGTCATTGTATTCAAAATACAACATCTTCCTTTGTTCTGATTACATTCGATAAAATATTTAGAAAAGAATTCTCATTCATTATACTCTATGAACAGAAGTCTTAGTTAAAATATTTAAAACATTTTGCATTTAATACCCGACTGAAGGCTAGACTGCAAATGGAAATATATCTGAACTGTCTGTTATAACATTTAATTCTTCTCAGGCCTTACAGAAACCATAAAAAAAAAAAAGATACTCTGTCATGCTGCTTCAAGGAATATGTACCATATGACTCGTCAGCCAAAAGTCATGGCAAGCTGTCCTTTGTGGTGAAGAATAGTAATAGCGGTGCATATCTGTATAGATAGCTGAGCCATTTCCCTGAGCATATTAATTAATATTGGCCATAATTATCAAAATGTGAGACTGAACCAGAATTCATCTGATCCAGAACAAAAAAGCACATTGCATCTGTTAAATCTCTGCTTTTTTCTTTAGTAAAATGCTGTTAGAGTTGATAAATCCTAACTCAAATTATGACCTTTCATTCCTGCAAGGATTTCATGCTTCTGACAAAGCCTGATAAAATCAGTGTGATTCTTTCTTTCAGTTGATTCCAGTGAACAGCAGATAAGAGTCCGGTACATGTTCTTTTTCTGTAATGTAAGCATGGATCATTGCATCGATTCATAAAGGTCATTTAATCTTTAATGCTATACTTTGCTGTTGTAAGGTAGCTAGCAATCTATATGAAACTCAGGCAGAACATTAATGTCAATTACTGTAACTTCATTCCTGGGTCTTGAAATTAATCCTTTACCTAAAATAAATTGATTTATAATGTTTGGCAATTACATTCCTAAATAGTCTGGTTTCATAATGTCTTGTGTCACTGATTTTTCATGACAGAAGTTCTTTACTCGATCAGTGTTCGTACAGGAACATTGCCTGCATCAGGGACTGATGCATATATATTTATCACAGTATTTGGAGAACAGGGGGACTCCTGCAAAAGGAGACTAAGACAGTCGAATTTTGAAAGTGGACAGGTTAGTACTGATTTATTTTCCTTACATCTCTGCTTAATGTGTTTTGTTTTATTTTATTACTTCCTTCCAACTCCATATTTCTTGTCAATTATCAAATACAAGCATTGATGTTAGACCATGGTAACCTGTGGAAAAGATGTGTTGCTTACCAGGTATAGACATTTTACCTGAATTTGGATTATGGTTTAGGAATAGTTCAAATAACAGTAAATTTAAACCATGCAAGCTGTCAATAACAGTTCTTAGAAACTGGAACTGAACCCAGTGATACATGAAATTCCATGGCTTATTTTTCAGTTGTGAAGTTGGTATAGAAAGATCAGTACTATTTCCTTTGGCTGCTTTAAAATCCATTTTTTAAAAAAAAGATCTGTACAGATACAGTTGAAAGAGAGATTATAATTTTTTCAGTATATGTTAATTAACCCATTTAAGTGCAGAATTGCAAACAGGTAAAGTTGCTTTTAAACGTATTCAGACTGCTCAAGATAAATTCTAGGACAGATTTTCTGGTCAACCTTTGGTGATTGCCAAATTAATGTTTATATCTAAACAACACATTCACACATACCCTGGATTCAGCCCAGACATGACTAGGTAGGATTTAAAGAGACCCTTCAATTGATCAATTGATCCTGTACAATAAAATAAATCTTCTATACTTATTGCATACCATTTATTCAGATCTGTCATGGCTGAGATGCCGCAGCTTTCTTAGCAACCTTTCCCATTGCTTTCCTAGCCTGGCCCTTAAACAGTTCTTCTATCATTATCTCTATAATATCAAAATATTTTCTTGAGTTTAGAAGCACAGAAACTCGCCATGTCATCCTTTTGCTCCATAGCCATTGATAAGTTTTCTTCCATGAATTTGTGTAAACTCTTTTTAAACGTAATGAGCATCCAGGCTCCTGCAGTAGTATGGACTGTACTTGATCAGCAACCTCTGTTAAACTTTCATATATTACTTTCATCTGCTTTCCCCACTTTTACTGGAAGACACAGTGAATGTTTTTTCCTTCTTTTTGCTGTTCTTGCTTTTATAGGCCTCTATCCTCTGTGCACTTCTTTTTGTCGTTGGATTGTTCATTGTTCCTTCTCTAGAAGAATGTCTTTTTAATCATTCTTCTTACACTTTCCTGTATCTTTTTCTGATTCTTCAGTAATACATCCGCAACCTCATAAAAACTTTGCCATCACCTCCTCTGTTTCTTTTTTTTAGTTCTTTGTCAGAGTTCTGTTAGCTTAGGTCTAGCTACCATCTTCAGACAGCTGTTGCTCTAAATAGGCAGTGTGATATAGTATATAAAGTACTTAGATGCAGGGCACCTACATTAATTTCTAAGCTCAGTCACTGGTTTACCTGATGACCTGAACATAGCATTTTACCTTCCTTGTATTCTTCATTTCCCACCGTACAATGAAGATAACCAATAGTTTAGGCAAAAATGAAAAGGGCATATATATTTCAATTTAGTTTACTTCCTTTTTCATTTAATACTAAGGAAAATTAAATACTTCTTCTAAAAATATACGTAATCTCTCCTTTCCATGGCAATAGCATGGCGCTAAATTAATAATAGTATTGTCCTAGTATCTACTGAAATTACTATTCATTGGGAGATATATTATGATTTGGCCATCGTCTTCCCACCCAAAGTATTTAGGCATGTTTTTTGTAGAATCATAGCATGGTTTGGATTGAAAGGGACTTTAGAGATCACTTAGTTCCAACCCCACTGCCACAGCCAGGGACACCTTCCACTAGACCAGGTTGCTCCCATCCAACCTGGCTTTGAACACTTCCAGGGATAGGGCAGCTGCAACTTCTCTGAAAAACCTGTTCCAATGTCTCACTACCCTCACAGTGAAGAATTTTTTTCTAATATCTAATCTAAATCTACCCTTTTCTTATAGTCTCTTTAAGATATAATTTTTTGCAGAATCCTGCTGCCTTAGTTCAAACCATGCTATTGAAAGATTGAGAAGAGGTTTGTGATGTTGATTCCCTGGATGATATTAAAAATTCAGGTTAATTCTTGGAATTTTTGAGGGCATATGTTTATAGGCAATTAGGAGAGTTAATAAAAAACATACAGGTACATAGTCTGTGACATAACCTGGAAAAGAGGTCTAAAAAGAAATAATTTACATGGCATTTAAAATCTGGAACTCAATAAAGAGTCAACAACACAGCTCTTAGTGTTAAAGAAATCAGAGACACTATACTGAGCAATAGAGTGCTGAGTGTCTTTGCAAGCAGATCCTTTTTTTCAGGTGAGCTATTTTTGTACTGTGGACAATGAAAGTTTTCTTCAGGTTAGATATTTTACATTTTTTTTTCATTGTGCAGTAGTTCCTGGGAAAGAGTTGTGCAGTGAGATGGCAAGATGTTCTGATGGTACTGAGTTATTTAAGGTAATAAATATGGAAGTTGTTGGCAGAGCTTGCAGAGGGACTTCATGCAGAGTGACTGGGTAATAAAACAGCAGATGAAATTCATTGCAGCTAAATGAAAAGCAGTGGCTACGAGGGGGAAAACCCTTGAATTTGCATGCAAAATGATGGCCATGAAATAGGAAAGTGATCTTAACATTAGAATAGCTGTGTAATTATGTCAGTCTGGTCCTCATTAAAATTAAAACAAAGGGAAAGCAAAACAGATCTAATATTTAGGAATTATTAGAAAAATGAAAAAACCTAACCACCCTGAAGCAGAAAATACAGTCATGCCTCCAAGTATGTTCTCTAATGCGAATGCGTAGTTAATGCTGTGTTGTGTTTTGATTCACTTGTCTTTAAAAGTGCAAGAAGAATCTCAAGTGATACAAAAAAACTTCCATACATAGAACAACTGGAAGTGCTTTTTTGGCCTGGAAAAAGCACGGTGAGAAGAGGGAAACAGGACATAAGAAATATAAAATGGCATTGAGAAAACAAGTAGTTCTGTTTTCTCAAGAAACACAAGGTCCCAAGAGCATTAAATGAAACTTGCATGTGGAAGATTCAAAACAAAAGGAGGTGGCTTCTCAGTGCATAATTAATACATTTTACTTTCTGATACAAGATGTTGCAGACAGTAAAATGCATGTTGATGCAAAAATCCATTGCATATTGTCATGGAAGACAGCTTTTCACTGAGGGCTGTTAAGTGCAAAGACACTGTCCTTGGCTCAGGAAATCTCTGAACCACAAATTGCTGAAGTCTGAGAGACTTACTGTTCAAGAAGCATCTCTATATATTTGCTCTGTTTTTCAGCTTTTCCCTAGAAATCTGTTATTGGTAACTGTTGGCAACAGTATACTGGACTAGATCTGTGGCCTGACGTGCTACTACCATTCTTAGGTGCTTTTTATGTAAAAATAGATTAATAAAAAAGTTGGAATGAGGTTTTAGTGAGAGTATCTAAGTATAGAAGGTGAAAGGAGAGGATGTAAAGGGCAAGCTGTCTTGAGAAGCAGGATTATGCTAGCAATATCTCTGGAAAATATGGAATGGAGAGGCAAAGAAAACAAAGTTAAGGAAACCTGAGATCAAAAAAAGGATCTCTCTTGACGGATAAAAGACTGGAATATAAGGAAAAGCTAGGAAGGCAGAAAATTACAGAAAGTGTAAGTAAAGAGAGTCAAGTTGACTTAATTACTGCAGAAAGTAAAGCCAGATCATATTTATTTAAATAATTGTATGATTTTTTTTGCCAGTTTAATGGGTTAAATAAATGCAGATTGTAGTTTGCCTAGATAACACTTGATCTAAAGTAGGACAGTATAAATGAAATCCTTTTAGCTTTCATTAATTACACTTCCAGTAGTGTGTTTAATGCGGTTCCAAATGTCTTTATACTGAGGGGAAAAAAAAGAAATGTAATGGCATCAACCAAGAGTACATTTTTCTAATGCTGAGGGAGTAGGCAATTTAATGTATTATTATGAGAATTCATTGATAACAATGGGTGATTATGACCACTGTTGTCTAATGACTGTTAATTATTATCACAAAGAATGAGACTAATGATAGGTCCTTCTTTTCAGATAGTGTTAGCTGTGAAGGAATATGAATATTAGCAATACAGCTATTTCCTCTAAGTCAAGGGTCATTTAGACTGACAAGAAAATTATATTTGGCTCAGAACTACAAAGAATGAAATTAAAAAGCAATGAGTGCTCCCAAAAAGTTATTTACAAGATGTTCCTCACAGCTAGATCTTATTTTGGGCTACATATGCGTTACATGAAGGGGCATAACTTGCCATGGTAACTGTTTGGGGAGATTGTGGGTATAACAAGGTAAGAATGCGCGAAGACCTAAGGCTGTGATAGCAATAATAACTCTGGTGTTGTTTTTTTTTCTGAGCACGTTGTAGAGAACAGCCTAACACAGACAGGAGAATGGACCAGATGACATAATTCTTTCTAAAAATCATCTCTTCCTTTGTTGCTTTCTGGTCCTCATGCTTTTTCCTGCCTGGTGGCAAATTGGTTGGCAACAAATAAAAATTATAACGTCTGTTTCTACTATCCATCTGGGGTATTTTAATGTCACCCACACACATGCCCATGTATCTAGCCACCCACTCATATTATCCCTTGCACGGAGCACATTCATTCTCTCACTCACATAATTTATTCATCCCAACATGCACTAGCATAGTTGCCATTTAGCTTTTGTTTACTGGTAGCCGTAGCAATGTTTAAGCAGATGTCTATTTACATCCGAAGAGCACATCAATTCTTGCCTGTATGCGTGCACAGCGTTAGTTAGAGTTTCTAATGTCAGTATCTTCCCTTGTTTGTATAGTCATCAGCAATGTCAGTATTTCTGTTCAGAGTTGAATAATACGAAGTTTCCCATTAGGAAAATAGGATGTCTTAGAATATAAAAGACTTTGAATTGTTTTAAAATAAAATCTAAACCAAAGTTCTATTTATGAGGCCTATTCTGACACTTGAAGCATTTTCTATTTCAATTATGAGGGACTGGTTGAATTTCAATTTTCATGAGATTGCTGTAAGTAAATTAATGATCAGAGGATTCTTTTGACGGAAAATAGTGGGATGTTTTTCATAATAAAGCCTGGAATTCAGTGGTCATGAACAAGGAAAAATATACATATTCAAGGATCCACATATTTTCTGGGGGTGTCTAAATGCCAGATGATAACACCTTGTTTTACTATCAGACAGGAAAAGATACTTCAGCATTGAAAGGAATATGTCTTTCCAAACATAATCTTCTTAAAGATAAAATATATAGTTGGTTCAGTTTACTGTTCATTTTACCTTTACCTTCTCAGGTTTGCACCTATGAAATGAGAGCAGTAGGCCTTGGACAATTAAGCAACGTGCATATTGAGCACCATGATATGGGTTATGGAGCTGGATGGTACCTGGACCAAATTGTGATCCATGAATCAGGCAAGACTGATGGCGAATATGTATTTCTTTGCCAGCAATGGTTAGATAGCGGAGTTGGTGATGCACAGATGGAACGAACGTTGAAACTTCTTGGAAAAGTCAGGAATGGGAAGTTGACAGGGAAGATTTATGGTAAGGTCCAAAATCATCAAAGCCCCTTTCAGATTTTGTTTTAATTGTAATTCTTCTTTTTTTTTTTTTTTTTTCTTTTTTTTTTTTTTTTTTTGGGGGGGGGGGGGAAGATGTGTATGTGTTCTTTTTAAGACTAAAACCAAACCATCAAAATAATATAGCTTAAATGTGGATTTTGTGTCTCACAAAATTTGTCTTTCCAAACACTTTCAGAGCTGGTAAATACAATTATAATGTTCAGGGAAGAAAGACTAGAGAAGAAGGAAGATATTAAGTGATAGAAGCAGTGAAGGAACTGTGTTTTTAATTGAGGCTAGAAAAAAGCTGAAGCAGAAAGAGGTAGGTTGTTCCATATGGCAGTCAATACAGAGCAGAAGGCTGCTGCACCAGTGATGAAATCACAAGAAGAGATACAAAAACTCTTTTAGCAGAATAAGATTTTCCCGTATGTTCACATATTTGTAGAAAGCATTTGCTTTTATTTGCAGTTTTGTTTTTTACTTACATCAATGGCACAAGTTCTTGGAAACAGCTAGTTGACCTGTACCAAATATCCTATTCAAGTTATCTAATGAAAGAAAGACTAAAATTCAGAAACAACTCAGACACTGCAAATATGATCAGCCTTTCATGCTTTGCCAGGGTACTGGATTTTTTAGCTCTCTCATGTCATTTTTGAAGAGGTGTAAAGTGTTGTTTTGGGTCCATTTATGAAATCTGAATCAGAACTGGTAGACCAAACCATGTAAAGTTTAACTAATCTGAAGGTGTGAATTTGCATTCCATATCAGCAGTTTTGTAAATTGAACTTTTTAAATTTCTATGCTCATAGGTATTTCACTGTATGTTCAGAGAGTTTTATATTATATAGAGCTGCAGACACAGCTATAGTGTGTATCTTCATATTTAGTTACCTGTACTTAGTCCACTAGTGAATATCTTATATCATCTAAGAAAATAAAAAAAATAGTATTGCCAAGACAGAATACCATGGAAATAAAAACATAGGATGAGCAGCTAGACTAGTGACAATTTCAGAGTAAAAAATATATGTATTGCACCACTGCAGCTATTCCAGGTCTCTAAAGAAATGGATTCCTACATAACCCACAGAGCGAGGCAGGTGTCTCCTGAGGTTAGTCCAGAGCAGAAGCCCAAGACTGATCAGTCTGTTGCATCTTTCTTTGTTGATAATGTGAAAAGTGAGGGAAATCTTGCATCCTTGTTTGTGCAACTTAATTAGTGTCTGAACATAGCTATATAAAATCATTTTCCTTCCTCTGTATTTTCATACACACATAGTCCTCAAAACATCTGAGTGCAGACTTGCTAAAATTTTCCAGTCTGTTATAATTGATAATCAGCTCTATATCTATTGAAAAGCAGTTCTGCCTGGGTGTATAAAAACTTTAGAAAGAATATGACAAGTGGGAGAGCCTATAAGGAAAGGAGAAATAAAAGACTGATTAGCAAAGAGTGCTGTACCTTAGAGGTCACAAAGTATACAGATACAGTGGTACTTTCTAAATGTCAAGCTGACTCTGATTTTATAATAGAATTAAAACAAATAGTAAAGGTTCTTCAACCATTTACTTACAAAAAGAACCCAGAAAAATGTGTAACTATGAAGGAACAATAGTGTTCAGACTGAGGTGATGAAGGTAGAATCCTAAACAAATAGAACACTTTATCTCTGTTTTCATTAAGGAACCATAATGTTGGGAAGGAAAGAAAATCAAAAATTACTAATGGGAATGAGTTTATTGGAAATCACCAAATCTGAACTTCAAATAAAATTTCAATTTTCACACAAACACTGACAACCAAAGGAACCCCAGAATACTGAAGGAACTGGGGAAAAAAAAGTGACAGATCTAGTAGTAAGTATTTATAACAATTTTATGAAGACAAATATTGTGACTTGAAAATAGCAAAAGTAATACCTCCACGTAAAAAATACAAAGCATAATGTAGGTGACTATAAGTCTCACACTCTCCTGCTCCATCATCTGGTCTCTTCCATGGGAGACAGTCCTCCACAAACCTCTCCTTCCCGTTGGCTGTAGTCCTTTATGAACTGCTCCTGCATGGATCCCTTTCATGGATCACAAGTCCTGCAGCAAACCTGCTCCAGTGTGAGTTACTCATTCCATGGAACTACAAGTCCTGCCAAGAGCCTGCTTGAGTGTGGGCTTCCTACAGGGACGCAACCTCCTTCAGACATACAAACTAAATACATTCCTTTAGGCTGAACTAAAGAAATTAATGCAGTTGCCCTTAGATTGTGATGGACAAATTTATCAATATTCTTATCAGATTTACCAATACAGTTAGCATGTTATAGCAGCGTATGGTACTGTATGATCCAACAGAGACAGTCTTCCATTCAGTTTTCCTAGGCATCTATACACTGATAGTTTAAAGGCTTAATATTTCAGTACTAAAGGGCTAAAAAATCTTGGATTATGCACAGGAGATACAGGTTTTCATTTGACTTCCATTTTTCATGGGTATAATTGGTTTAATTTATATTTAATATTCATAGACATGAAAATAGTAGCTATTTATGATTATTCATAAAGTCATAACATGAATTTAATTGAGATGATTTCAAAGATGGTGAGTACTAACTTTTTACATTCACCAAGTCCTGAATTTATGGCACAAATCCTCACCTGATCTAAAGTAATAAAGTTTTATTTGCACTAGTTTATAGTAGGAGATGAAGGCTTGCCTGTTGTGGTTAAGCAGCTGGACCTTACAGAACTATAGATATAAACTCAGAAAGTCACTTTTTCCATTACGTGAAGTAAAATACCCTGCTCTACAGAATGGCTAGCTGAAATCATTAAATCTATACTTTGTTTCACTTTACATAAGCAGAACTAAGCTGTCTTAATAAAAAAATGGTCACGCTCAATTCTGCACCAGCCCAGGTGACCAAAACCTCTCTGTAGGAGTTATGATTTTAAAAATGGAAAGCATGGGCTCAATAGCCCTCAGTTTTCCATCTATTCTACCAACATGAATTAAAATGTGAAAGCTAGATAAACCAGTGGGATCTTGTTTTGATGGGTACAAGTTTCTAATCATGAAAACTGTCTTGTTGATTGGAGGTTTAATTAAATATCTGTTCAGTATAAGAGATACAGAAGTGCCTTGGAACAGACCTTTAGTTTGAACACAGGCTGCTATTCTTTTCATTCGTTATATTCTTCAATATAATTTTGCAGGTTTTGGTGTGGTTTGGTTTTTTTTAAGTAAAACTGCTGGCTTTGGGTGTTTTCTGTGTCCCTGAGGTAGGCAAATTTATGTGTTGTTATATAGGACTATTTTAAATCGCTCAGCAAACATCATTTCACAGAAGAAATAGATAATTGCAATGATTTGTGATAAAAATATTACATTTCAAGCACCAGACCGTCTTATCTCATCATCATCTTGCTGTAGATTATGTGGAGCATATTTTCCTGTTCTAACTTAAGCAGTTTCTCAAAAACTTAAAGCAAAAAATACCCTGCCCTCACCAAAAGCAAAACTTATAACCAGTACTGCCTAGTAGAAAATACGCTGCTTTTGAGTGCTGTTCAGTAAGAAACAAAATTTAAATCAGCAGAGGAAACATTTACGATGGTAAAAAATCAATAAAGTGGCATAACTCTTCATAAATCTCTAATATGGAGCTGGCAATCTTACCTGCATAGTGATATTGGAGTGGCCCGTCTCTGAAGGTCAGCTATCACTGCAGAAGGGCTGCTGACAAATCTTTCTCACTAAACCAATGATAATGAGTGAACCTGTTAAGTACAAATATTTTAGCTCAGTGAAAATGTGGGTTGCACTTGCTAACTCAGCCTGTTACAGATTGCTGTTGTATTTTGTATTTTCAGCAAACCCATTAATTTTTTTCTGCTGTTTTCTTTCAACAGGGACCTGGGATGTCCTTGTCACAACTAGTGACATTTTCTCTAGTTCCATGAATCCTAAAATGTCTCTTAGTGTATGTGGTGGAAAAGGTATCTGTACTTCAGTCATATTCCCCAAAGGATCCCTTAAAAATGGACAGATTTATGAAACTTCAATTGAACTAAATAAGAAATTCAATACTATAGTCAAAGTTCGCTTAGAAATTGAAGATGCTGGAGAAGGAGAGACTTGGCATTGCCGCGAGGTAAACAAAAAAACAACCTAAAGAAATTACTTACTGCATCCTTATTGTAAAATTCTCCTCTTTTCATATTGTATGGTTATTGCTTACTGTTTCTAGTTCTGTCTGAAATGGCATAATTTTTAATTTATAAAAGGAAGTGCTCTAGTAACAGCACTTGTATAGTGTGGAGACTGCTCAAAACCCTTACTAGAATAGCTATAGATAACAAAAATCTTGTAAACTTAGGTGGATTTCTGGAGATCATATATACAGATGTGCTATCATCTATAGCATATCCAGTAGTGTCGTTTCAGAACCGTACCCACTGGCATATATTACAGTATTTACATAATTACAAATTGGCGGTTACATGTTGTGATCCAAGGCAAATAATTAAGCCAGACACTAGGAATGCATTTTAATGAAAATGTCTGCCTTTTAAGTTGGCATGTGAAAGAAAGAAGTGAATAGCAGAAATGACAATCTTTCTTCTGATGTCCAAGATGCTAAAGCTAAAACCTGACATTGCACTGAAATTGCTGTGGCATTTCACTATACAAAAAATATCTCTATCCTCTTATGCTGGCAAAATAGAAAGAAGTCTGAGGGAAAGAATATTTTTCTTTCAAACTGCACTCACACTTCTGTCCATTAATGTTTGTATTTTGTTCTCATTAAAAACTGGAGGAAAAAAGATAATTTTCCTGTCCATTACCTGATAATAGTGAGTCAAGACCTCTGATATTTAAATGGTAGTTTGGTTTTTAATTTAATCTTCCTAGCCAGATGAATTAGTCATCTAAGAAAAAGCTATTGATAAAATTAAGAATACTCTTGGATGTTGTAGGAGACAGTGGATCACAGTAAAAAATTCAGAAGAGAAACTTGGCTGTTGGAAGCAGTGACATCTATTAGACTGTTTTACTTCATTAGCTCAGAGCAGTGACTCAAAGCTGAATTAGAAAAAAGTCAACATCATTTCTGTAAGTAAGGTAAAGATGCACATTGAAGTTATGTAGGATTAGAAAGAGAAATGTAAATTACTAAGGGTTTAGGAAGACATCTCCTTTGTTATTCCACAAATTCCATAGCAGGACTGAGTGAATCCTTATATGAAATAAATAGGTTGGTAAAAGAGGTTGTGGATAATATCTGTTATTAAAGACAGGTCAGCAGTTTGTTTTCATTGCTGATTAGAACCAGGATGGTAATTTCTATGCTATTTTATTTTGATCTGACAAGATTGCAACTCACAAAGATTTTCTCCTTCTATCATGAGTAAATGCAGGTGCAGCTGGTTGAATTCCATATTTAGAATTTAGATTCAGAATTCACTTTTATAACCATAACCACAAAATAACTGTCTTAATGTTCTTGAGAAAATTGAAGTCATTATAAAACAATGTCCAGAAAAAATTAATTAAGATATGCTTTATTTCTGAAGCATGTAATAGCTAACATCTTTATTCTTGCTTCTTTCACTTCTTGAAAAATAAAGCACAGTAAATGAAATCTGATTTTTAAGGAATTGTTCAGGAATGTAGGTGTTAGTATGAAAGGGAAGTTGTATTAACATTACACTTTATACTGCATTAAAAAACCCCACAAAAAACCTTTTCAATTTGTCTCTCATAATGAAAAATAACTGAGTGTTTTGAAGACAAAATAATGCCACCATCTCCCAATGACTCTTGCAAACCAAAGATAGTTGAGCTTACTGGATGAAGCATTTGATCATTTAAGGGAGTTTAGTAATGAAAAATGTATGAGTGAATTTTCTGTCCCCTTTTCAAATCAGGATTACTTCCTGTAACATATTTTCAGACACAGTGTCTAGTCTAGGTTTAAATAGTTAAGAAAATGATATGTTGTCTATAAGTATAGCTGGTAGTATCATAGCGTAACACACCTCATTATTAAAATATGTTTTCTTATAGTAAGACTAAGCTACTTAGTATCACCCTTTTATTACTTTACATACAGCTTTTCATAGATTAAAAATATTGTATAACATACTCAATATATTCATACAATACATATGTACAGATATATACAGATTGCCATAAAACATTCTGAATTTCTGGTTTCCAGTTTTTCCCAGAAAGACTTCATTCTCTTCTTCCAGTTACTTAGAATGAGAAAATATTCGGCACTGAAAAGTGTTGTGGCATATTGACATTTCTCACAAGCTGAAATGGGCATATTGACACTTATTTTTCTTCCATATGCTAGATGAATAGGTTGCATAAAAGAACCTTTTTAACCATTCCAAATATTTGTCCTCTTATTGCAGTCTCTACAGCAATACCGTTGACAGCATTTTAATTATTTTTAATTGGGAAATATATTTATTCCTTCTCTTTTAAAAGGCTGCTTTCAAAAACATTTTTTAAAACCTTTATTTTCTCTTCTTTTTTAATATTGAGATGATGCATCATAGCTGTTTAGTAGTATGTCTTTTGCTATAGTTTCTATTAGAGCATAACAGATGCTGAAGGTATTTCTTTTTTGCTCTTTGCTAAGGTAAAGCTTCAACACAGAGAAAGTAAAAATGTTCTCGAATTTCCATTTTGTCGCAACTTTTCAGATGAAGAAGGAGGAAGAGTGGCTGAGCTTCCGGTTCTCACAGTTGGCTCTCCTTTTCCAGCAGGTTTGTCACAGATCAGAAACATGACAAAAGATTTGGTCAGTAACGATGTGTGATTTGCAGAGCAGTCCAAAGGATTTAGCAGATATTTTCTATTTATTTTAACTAGTGACGCATGACTAGGTCCAAACCCCTCCATTGTTTACAAAAGAGTATCTCAGACCCTGCAACTGAGTATTGTGCATTCAAGTCTGATTGGTGTCAGTTTGTGACACATAAAAGAGCAAGCATACAGCACTGGAAATATTAAAAAAGTTTTGAACAGTACTCGGAGTTCAGCTTCTTCTCAGTAATACGATTAGTTCTTTCCCAGAGGAAACAAAGGAAATCCAAAGGAAATAACTCTTGTAGTGTAATTTCAGATAAGAAGGAGATCCATGGGCCCTCACAGCAGAAGGTCATCTGTTTGTGTTCCTGGAATTTCAGGCATTCTTCCTCTGTGACATAGCAGTTAAAGGTCATCAAGTTCCTTCATGAAAGTTATGCCTTCACCACCTCAAGACTGGACTTTTTTAGTTTGCTCTGTGTTTCTTAGGAAGTTTTATAACCAAAGTTATTGATGAATGGAAGAGCTGTTATCCTAAATGGATATTCTACTATAAGAATGTCATAGCCTCCTCCAAGTGTTTCCCAGGAGTTAAGAGTTTAGATCAATAGCCTGACTAATCTGTATATTCCTCGCCTTTTCTGCTGTGCTTTCAAAGCTTTTCTCAAAAAAAAAGCGCTTGGGCAGAAGCTCCCTGAATACGAATTGGGGAAGAGTAATGCTAGGGTATTCCCTGGGAAATTTTGTCTTTTAATTTTTTTAGTTTCTTTTTCTCTGGAAGAGCACAGGTATTTAAATATTTACAAGTGCTGCTCCTCTGAAAAAGGAGCATTTAGCATGAGGACAGGTAGTGTTTTCTTTACTTTCTCCTGGTATTTTTCTCTCTTTTTCAATTGAATGTTTTGGGATTTGGCTTCTTTCTTATATTATGGGGCTAGATGTGTTATGCATTTCTCTAGGAGTACAAACAGGTACTTAACATAAACAGTCAACCAAGAAATGCTCAGCTGAAGAGTTGTAAGGCGAGACGTCAGAGAACACACAGCTTTTCTGGAAATCCTCTGCTGAGGCCAGTAACTGCAACTGGTACAGTGTAGTGTGGCCAGCCGCTGATTGGACCATGATCCAGAGGAAGTGTAAAAGTTGCTGTCTTTGTGACAGGGTTCACCTTCATTTGAACTCCACAAGGCTCAGAGCAGAGATGTGTTTTCTGAGTAATTTAGTATCATCCATCTCCCAGGAAATGTTTCATAGGAGTGTTTGTTACATATTTAAATGTATATAAGTGTGTGGTTGAGTATTATTTACATCCTTTTATAACAATTTGTGATGTGTTTCTTGTTCTTTCATTTTCTCTTCTGCCTGTGTTTCAGGCCCACTTGCAAACTATTTAGCTTATTATTCCTTGTAAGAGTGGTTCTTAGGTTTTAATTGCAATGCTTTCATGTGCTTTTCTAAGCATTATAATGTAGTTTAGCCCTTTGTTCACAGTGGGAAAGACTAAAAATTAAAATATAATAGTACTAATTTATCAAATAACACATTTTTAACTGATTAGGCTTTGGTAAACCTTTGATCTCTTTTTCCCAACAGTGAAAACCTATGTTCTCTATATCACTACGGGAGCATCCGATGGGTCAGAAACTGATGCTGATGTGTATATCATGCTGCAAGGCCTTTTGGGAGATACTGGCAGAAGAAAGTTCATCAGGAAAGGAGATGATAATTTTACTAAAGGAAAGGTACACTTATAATTTATGCTTGATATTTTGCACGTTTAGAGCCCACTCCACATGGGCTTAATGGCAGTAGGACAGACTACAAAGGCCGGTTTGTGATGCTCTGTAAGTGCATGTGTATATCAATATCTCTATCTTATGTGGGAAATACTGGTGCTTATATAGCTGATGTTAACAATGCCAACAATAAAGTAACTGTATCGAGTGCTTTTAGGTTCAATTTTGCAAATATTGGTGGTCTTCAGTGGCATGGTAGTGGTTTTCCTGTGTATTTGTCTCACAATGGAGCTAAAAATAGACTCAATTCCCTTTAAGAACTCTTTTCTTCCTATTCTTCAGGCTAAGCCTCCTTTTCTTGGCTACTGCCTTTCCACTGCCAGTGTATCCCTCAGTCTGGCTTTTGGTCTCCTTCCAGATAGTCAGCTGCTGTCCTTAATGGTTTTCTTATGTCTACCAAGATGGTTATTCCTTCATTGGGCAGGTGTGAGTCTTGCAGCTCATAAACATAGACCAAGAAGAGAGCAGCATAGCTGCCAGAGATGCATTTCCCTGTAACATTGTTAGTATCAACTTGAAACTGGAGGGAATTTAGTTTCTGAACATCTGTAGAAATGTGGGACAGGTTTACAGCAAGATGCATATATTTGACAAAAACCCTCATCCCTGTTGGAAGCTCTGGACAGAAGTGAAATTGTCAGCTAAAAAAGTTGCAGGATGTTTTAAATATGGAAAAACAAAGTGTGTTTTCTGTGTGTCTTTCTTTGAAAACAAATTTGAGGATTAAAACAATTTAAGACTCTGAAAAAGAATCTGTTACAGAATATTTGAGTTTTTTATAGTGTGTATACTCTTCTACCTTCCCAAAAGTGAATTCTTCGTGAATAGTGTGAATACAGTATTCTAACCTGATCCCCTTTTGGAAATACCAGTCAGTAAACTATTTCCTTCTGCTGGTGACAGATGAATGAGAATTTCTCTAAGGAAGCAAGCTTGCAGATCAGCTTAGATTAGTAACCAAAGCAGACGTATGATATGTAGAATTAGGAGCTTAGCTCCTGACTACCTCCAGCTTTATAAATTCAGTGGAAGTTGAAGGGGGTCATTATCTTACTGGATCTTACCTACTTGAAATGATTATTCATAAGAAAGGAAGGAGAATTTAAATCTTTATTTTTAAGGGACTAAATACTTGCGTATGAGGGTACACAGTTTGGACAAAGGCACATTTGTCTTCCCTAATGTTGTAATTCAGTTTGTGGCTTATTGATAACTGATATAATTGGATTTTAGAGCTGCAGTCCTTTTGTCCTTATGAAGTAAAGTTAGTTTAAGGTAAATTTTACTGGATTTCTCCATAAATCAGAATTCCGCAACTGAGCAGTCCGATTTCCAGACTGGTAGTTTTTAACGAAGGGCGACCAGGGATGCATAAACACAAATGTTGCCTCAGAAAACAGAAATGAACTAGAAAGATTCATAATCTGAAAGGTGTTTTTATCGTATTTATTTCTACTTTAGTGTGACACAGAAGTATTCTGTTTTACAGAGTAAGACACAGAACTAGCATGTACCTATCTCTTCATTACTTACTTGATATTTTATAGGAGCAGTGTGTGAATGTAGCACAGTATCCTTATATTTCTGAAAGTAGATATCAGCATAAGAATATTTTAGGGCCCTAAAAAGAAATTGCTTGTAGATACGTAGTAGAGAAACACAGAAAATTATTGATTTTTTCCTTGTTCAGTGAAAATAAAGTAATTTGGTTAATTGACAAAGAGTAAATTGATTCTGCAAGTAAGACTCCCAGGTTTGCAGCAACATTTTGCTTATGACATGTTTCGGAAATTTCCCAGTGTTTTCTTTCCTTTACTTATATTCTCCAGAAATACTCTCAAGTGTAGAACGTCTTTGTATACCAGCCCAATCACATATTGTGCCAAGCACCCCTGCAGTCAGAGAGTCTGGTCTTGGTGGTTTAGGGGATTTTGGAGTGTAACAGACAGAATCTGCCTTCTGAATCTCAACAGTTGTTCTGACATTTTAAAATGTGCTTTTCCTTGCAATAATTTTTCCCCTGACTATACAGTAACAGCTACTGAACTGGAACAGTGTTTCTGTTAGAAATCACATCAAAATATGGTGTTAATCTCACAGAATATCAGGGCTGCCACAAACAGCAGTTCAGCAATGCAGAAATACATAAAAATGTTTAAATATTCAGGGGAATTTGCAGTGGATTGGAGATATGCTTCTTTCATTTAACAGATCTTTTATTTGCATGAGCTGATTTACATAAAAGACTGAATTAACTTATATCTGAAAAGTTGTTTTGTGTCTTTCCAAAGTCCTTACACCTGTGCAACCTTCAGAGAACTGACAGATCATAAAATTGTGGAATGGTTCTGGTTGTAAGGGACCTTAAAGCTCATCTAATTCCACCCCCCTTGTCATGGGCAGGGACACCTTCCACTAGACCAGGTTGCTCAAAGCCCCATCCAATCTGGCTTTAAGCACTGCCAGAGCTGGGGCAGCCACATCTTCTCTAGACAACCTGTGCCAGTGTCTCACCACCCTCACAGTGTAGAATTTTTTCATAATGTCTAATCCAAATCTACCCATTCCTCCTTGTCCTGTCATGATATTATTAATTCACTGGCAAATTCCCTGTAGCTCACCCCATGTCTGAGAGAACAGCTGAGCTTCTGATGATCTATTCAGACAAATGAGAGTGGGAACTAGTGCTGCAAGAATTGTATTCTTTAAAATTACTATGACACTGATCCCTTGTTTGATGTTCTCCTAAAACTGTGAGGGTAGACAAAGCAATCTCAGTGCACTTCACGCAGTTCAGCTTTTATGAAATCCTAATAGTATTTATTCATACTTCATGAGTCACTTTAGGGCTGATAAATGTTACCTGCTGCAAACACTTTCTTGAACAAAGTATACTCAGTGCAGACATTCTGGAAATAACAGGGCTTAGTTTGTGAAATCCATACAATACCTCCATATTGCTTCTGGCACCCAACATTTTTCAGCGAATAAAATTCTTCATGCTTCTTTATATGGTCTCTTATAGACTTGCTGTGTACTCTTTTCACGTGTCTATGAGTTACCCACAGATTGCCTCTTTGAGAATGACTTTTTTTCCAGATCAGTTCCATCAAAGGCAGTAAACTACAACTGGATATGTTATGACTGATATTTAAGTATTTTAATCTCAGCATGATGAAAGCAGCCAGTATTTTAAGTTCTCTAAGTTACCTAAGCAGTAAAATCTCTGTGAGTTTTTCTCTCTGTGAATATTTACTTCATTCTATTAGTTGTTGAAAAGATATACCCTTTATCCTGCCCTATATTTAGACATCAACTGCTCAGGTTGGTGCCATGGTAACTGCAGCACGTACAGAAATTGTCAGTGGAAGGTGACTGTTGGTGTTCAGTTTCAGTACTCACAGATTATGCATTGGCAATTTAAAAAAAATTACTTCAGGAAAAAATCCATGTGTTCCAGAGTACACTAAGAAGGGTCAGAACGTGGGACAGTGTACTGTGAGACAGTGTACTGTGAGACAGTGTACTGTGTGACAGTGTCCTGTGGCCACTAGTAGGAACTCAATATTTGTATGCAGAGTCCGCATCCCATCCCGTCTAGAACACTAAGGTTTTGTAACTGCAGAAAAACCTTATCTTACGGAAAGCATATCTGACATGATTAAATAATTGCAAAATGCCATTGATCCAAATGGATTAATCGTAGGAGTATGCTGTTGGCCAAGATATTGTAGTATAGGTGTGAGCACTAAAATGGTCTGGTCATCATAGGATCATGGCATCATTTAGGTTGGAAAAGACCTTTAAGATCATCAAGTCCAACTGTTAACCTAGCACTGCCAAGATCGACACAAACTATGGCTCTACATGTCTTTTTAATGCCTCAGGGATGGAGGGTCCACCACTTATTTGGGCAGCCTTTTCCAGTGCCTGACAACCCTTTTGGTGAAGATCTTTTTCCCAGTATCAACTCTATAAACATCCCCTGGTGCAACTTGAGGCCATTTCCTCTTGTCCTGTTGCTTATGACTTGGGAGAAGAGACTGACCCTCAGCTCACTACAACCTCCTTTCAGGTAGTTTAGAAAGGGATAAGGTCTCCCCTGAGGCTCCTTTCTTTCAGGCTGAGCAGCCCCAGTTCTCTCAGCAACTTCTCATAAGAGGTGTTGTCTGAAAACTTACTAAGGGGGCACACAACCCCCTCATCCAGATCATTTGTAAAAATAATAAATTAATTGAAAAAAGTAATGGATAAAAATATGAAACGGAACTGACCCCAAATTCCCTGGGGAGCACCACTCTTGGGCAGCTGCCAGATGGATTTAACTCCACTACTCTTTGGGCTTAGCTATCCAGCCAGGTTTTTACCAAGAAACAAAAACTCCATCATTTCATGATCAATATGGTGAAGGCAGCCTCTGACCATCACATCACCCACAAGCCTTTCACTACTCACAACTGGACCAGTGGGGCACCTTCCTCCTTCAGCTCCTTCACACGCAGTGTCAGGAAGTTATCTTCCACATGCTCCAGTAACCTCCTGGACTGTTTCCTCTCTGCTGTATTGTATTTCCATTGGACATCTGGTAAGCTGAAGTCCCCATGAAAACAATGGCTAGTGATTGTGCGACTTCTCTCATTTGTTTATAGAATATTTCATCTGCATCTTCATCCTGCTTGGGTGGGTTTATAACAGACTCTTACCCTGAAATCTGCCTTGTTGGCCTTCCCCCTAATTCTTACCCATAAACACTCCACCCTGCTGTCACCATCATTAAGCTCTGGACACTTGCCTTTCCCATCTTGCCTATCATTTCTGAAGAGTGGATAGCCATCCATTGCAGCACTCTAGTTGTTTGAGTTACCCCACCACGTTTCCCCAACAGTAACTACATCAATAGTTTTCCTACTGTACAGTGGCTTCCAGCTTCTTCTGTTTGTTGCCCAAGTTGTGTGCATTGGGATAGAAGCACTTCAACTGGCCTGTGATCTCACCACCTCTTTAAGGGGGAAGCTCTGTTCTTGTGCTAATCCTAATTCTCAGGCATTTCTGTGATTTCTAACACATCAATAACCATTGCATCTTTGCTGCCACATGAATTTCCATCCCCTACCTCTACTGCGATGATGGACCAAAGGACCTCACTAGTATGCTGTCTGGCATACTGCCCCCAAGCTTATCTCTGGTGAGCCTGGTTTTATCCCTCTCCTCCTCCAAATCCAGTTTAAATCTCTTTTCATGAGCCCTGCTAACTCTGTGCAAAGGTCCTTTTCCACCTTCGAGATAGGTGTACTCCATCTGTTGCTAGCATGCCTAGTGGTGTGTAAACCAAAAAATTCCACACAAAACCCAAATTCCACCAGTGACACCAGGCTCAGAGTCAGGTATTTATCTGCTGGCTATTTTTGTTTCTTCCCTTACAATTCCCTGCAACTAGAAGGAAGAGGAGAACATTCTGATCCATTAACCAGTCATCCAAAGGCCCTAAAGTCTCTCTTGATTGCCCTCAGACTTGATTCAACTCCAGCCTAACACTGCCCAATGGATTAGACCTGTGCGAATCATTAATTTTGGTTTCCTGACATTCTTTCAGGGGAAAGAAAGCAAAAGTAAAAATTTGTTGCCAAAAATTAAAAGTTGGACAAAATTAATTAACACTAAAGATAATGTCTTGAGAGAGGGTGGTTTTCTGTCTACATAGAGCTCAAAATTAAATTACATAAATTTCATTTCTAAAGCTGAAATACATCTCACTTGGCTTCAGCTGCTTTAAGGTACACATTTGTTCTAATGTGATGATTTGAGCTGTTTCTGCAGAAAGGGAGTGAAGTAGATGCTTCCAGGTGATTACCTTCTCTATTTGGACATTTATCTTAAAATGAAATTAATTATCCTCAGAAAGTGCCAGCTGCTTTCTCAAGATTTTACAGGGAAATTGCCTGATTACAAACTTATTTTAGATAGGCAAAGTTGAACGAGTGAATCCTATGCCACATTTATTTCTTTTTTTTTTTTTTTAATAAACAAGATTTTTTAAGATAAAATACAGCTGACTTCATTAGCTGGATTTATCAAAAATCTTTAAATAGTTATGGTAAATCCAAGAATCCATTTTTCAGCAAATGAAGTGTTCAACCATTTTCCTCAATGCAGCAAGAACTGAATTAACTTCAATTCAGGTTAAATAGTTTAGAAAATGTATTTAACTCAGAGTGAAGGGATTCCAGTGATGAAGTGCTCATCTATTGGAAAATTGGTTCAAAGCTTAAATATGATTTTTTAATAATTTATTTATTTTCTTTTAATATTCACACTGCTTTCTGTCTAAATTTGTCAAGCTTTAACTTCTAGGAACTGGATTTTGTCATGCTTTTGACCGTTAGCGTACATAGCATTCTCACACCAAACTTCTGCTGCCTTTGACAGGTACTTATGACAAGAAGCAAATCAGTATGCCTTTGACAAGTTAAATAGATTAGGCTGCTTTATTCACTGGAAGGTGGGTTTTCCAGTGATTTATTAACTCTCACAAATCTCAGAGTGCGCTTCAATTTAGCACCTTACTTCTTCAAGTGCTGTAACTAGCAATTGGTTTTGAATTATCTCTAAAATCTAGTTTTCTTCCAGTTAACTCATGAAAATATTAAAGGCCTTAAGTTAGTTGACTGGCCTCACTACAATGAAAAGTGCTTGGAGATATTCTGCACTTACAATTGTACTTGGAGACATACCATTTAGACATTTTATTATCCCATTATCAGCCAGGTTGAGCTTATCTGAGAATAATTTAAATATTAGATTATGGTGTCTTAATCAAAACATTACACAACCATATGCATTACTAAAGGTGAAGAAAACTACATCCATCCTATTTTCTTTGCCTATTAAACCAGATCTCAAATTAGACTGTTATTGAATTAGTCCAACAATCAGGCTGCATCATATGGGTTTGAATTTGTGAAAAGTGATGTCTCTCTTCAGGACGTTTTGTTTGGTTTAATTTTTATATTCTATTCTGTAATATAATGTGTTTTTACAGATTTGGCTGTGGCTCATTGTTGGGGGCTGGGGGTGAGCAAGAAGCTATGTGGTTCTGAGTTACCAGCTGGCCTTAAACCACAACACTGATGATATTGGTCTCTGTAGCAGTCCTTCTGCATTTTATTAAATGCATTTTACTTGAGGTCTGATTGAAACTTCTTTTTACAAATTAGCAGAATGGTCATAGATGCTGATTACTATAATGTACCACTATTCTTCCTTGCTCCTGTTGCTGTTCTACACATACAAATCCTATTTCAGAAAGATTCCATTCCACTTATACTAACCAAACTAACATATGGTCAGTTCAGATTTTTAGTGCCCATATTCTATCATTTGTTCTTCAATGATCTTGTTGAAGGTGGATGAACCATGATAATTGCCAGGTATCAGAAACTTCTAGTTATGCATTCACTGTAATTTAAGTTAAGTTTTCTAAAGCGTAAATTTTTTCAATTAATTTCTGAATGAGAATTTAACATAAACTAAAAACTTATTTAAGAAAATTTGTAAATTTGGGAGGAATTTGGTTTGGCTTTTTCAAATGCATGTAGAAACCTATTTTTAAAGAAGTGTTTGGACAGAACACAGATTACATGAAGCTGAGGTCACAGTCAGATGCACTGTTCATCTATCCACTGAGCTGAGCTAAAACAGTAGTGTGCTATCAGTGCCTCTCAGCACTGCTGCTTACCACCCAGTGTTTCCATTCCTTCAGTGTGCTGGCACAGCGACATTCATTTACTCTGTCCAAATGTTTATTTAGTTTAAGCAATTGATATTGTTAATAATTTAGGCTTTTTCACTTCATCTATCTTGACAAAATTTGGCTGGAGAGAAGCTGATCATGTGGTTATGCTGGCACAGCTAAATAGGTGAAAATCTCCATCTAAGAGAAGGTAGTGATGTGACAAGCATTTAGGACAGGGTGGATGAGTTCAGTTCAACACAACTGAAATCGCTACAGTCTGAACGGTGGCATCTCAGCAAAAGTTATTTATCTCATTTGTCTGCTCCTGCAGAAGTGTTCAAACACTGTTTTTGATTTGGGCGCAGTGTCACAGTAGCCTTTATTTTGTCTCCCAGTGCTAAGACTCTTGTTTTCAGTGAGGTTTCTCCAGATTAAGAAGCGAGATCAAAATAATCAGGCAGCAAATCAATAAGTTTGCTAAGTTTAATAGCAAAGGTCCTTTATCCAGCCATTCTAACTCCTTGTCCAATAAAAGCCTATTAAAATGATAGTAACATTAGCAGTGTGGGAAATCACTTGCGCATACAGGTTGATGAAACATATGGTGTGTCTTGACTTGCTATTTTCTGTTCTGTTGGGAATATCATCATTTACCAATCATCAAGCCTAAATACTAAGCTTATAAAATGATTGGCATTTATAAATGTAAATATTGCACAATGACTGTTCAAATGCTGCTTTTGTTACAAGAGCTGTTACAGCTGCTACAGACAGTGATATAGAATCATAGAATCATAGAATAGTTAGGGTTGGAAAGGACCTGAAGATCACCTAGTTCCAAACCTCCTGCCATGGGCAGGGACACCTCCCACTAAACCATGCCACCCAAGGCTCTGTCCAACCCAGCCTTGAGCACTGACAGGGATGAAGCATTCACAACTTTCCTGGGCAACCCATTCCAGTGCCTGACCACCCTTACAGTAAAGAATTTCTTCCTCATAGCCAATCTAAACTTCCTCTGTTTAAGTTTTAACCCATTACCTCCTGTCCTATCACTACAGTCCCTAATGCATAGTCCATCCCCAGCATCCCTATAGGCTCCTTCAGATACTGGAAGGCTGCTCTGAGGTCTCCACACAGCCTTTCTCTTCTCCAGGCTTTATCAGCCTGTCTTCATGTGAGAGGTGCTGGAGCCCCCTGATCATTCTCATGGCCCTCCTCTGGGCTTGTTCCATCAGTTCCATGTCCTTTTATGTTGAGGACACCAGAAATGCACACAATACTCCAAGTGAGGTCTCATGAGAGCAGAGTAGAGGGGCAGGATCACCTCCTTGACCTGCTGGTCACGCTACTTTTGATGCAGCCCAGGATACGGTTGGCTTTCTGGACTGAGAGTGCACGCTGCCAGCTCTTATTCATTTTCTCATCAACCAACACCCCCAAGTCCTTCTCCACAGGGCTGCTTTGAATCTCTTCTCTGCCCAGCCTGTAGCTGTGCCTGGGATTGCGCCAACCCAGGTGTAGGACCTTGCCCTTGGTATGGTTAAACTTCATCGGGTTGGCATCAGCCCATTTCACAAGCATGTCAAAGTCCCTCTGGATGGCATTCCTTCCCTCCAGTGTATCAACCAAACCACCCAGCTGGTGTCATTCAGCAAAGTTGCTGTGAGCGCACTCAGTCCCACTGTCCATGTCACCGACTGTGGTGGTTTAAGCCATAAATCAGAGAAAAATGACTGCTACTGCTGAACCCATGACACCGACAAAGACGTTGAACAAAACTGGTCCCAACACCAATCCCTGAGGGACAATATATTGCCAGCACTGACACTGAAGCATAGTCAAACGTCACCATAGATTCAAAGGAAATGCTCAAAAGAGGGGGTCTCAGGATAAAAAGAAACCTTTGAAAAGCATCTGAAAAAGATTTATCAAGAATTAAACTTGCAATCGTCTGGAAGGGTTGCTGGAATGATTGTTTTTAAGGAATTTTTCTGTTATCCAAGAAATAATTTTTTCTGTTATCCAAGAAATAATTTTTCTCTTATCCAAGAAATATGAAAAGTGTCAGTTCTGGTTTTGCTAATGCAGCTTTTCTGAGTCACAGAGTTAGTGTAGCTCTCATGTCCATCTCAGCTGCTCAGTCTTGGAGAGTATCTTTCTCTCTATAGATAGTGTTAATTAATAAAATTTAGTGGGCTGTACATGCACACAAATTGTTTTATTGTTGTTCTGAGAAAATTCAATATAAAGCTGAATTAAACAATATATATTATTCTCAATATTTAAGTTGACTTTTCTCCATTCAAACCTAATTTGCTTATAGTAACTAAAAAACAGTTAACATTTTTCCCTAAGGAAAGTGAAAAGCTTTTGTACTCTGTAGGTTTACCTATCCTCTGTGTGGTTTCTCCTTCTCTATCTCTTCTTGCAGAAGAATTAAGCCTCCCCTAACTTTAAAGTTCCCTGTTTGTGTGTCAAGTGAGAGATAGAGTAACATGTAGCATACAAGACTATTCAACAACTCGAGCATTTCCTATGCTTTGCAACTAATCTGTGGTCTGAAATCAATCTACAAAAATATTAGCTAAATTATTAATAATAATCCAATTTCTTAAAATTGTAATGAAATACGTGTCATAATATGTCTGTTTTCAAATAGGTTGTGAGAAGGAAAGTGGATTAAATTTGGCAAATAAATTATCTCTAGCAAACTGTTCATCTTGCTGTAACAATTATAGTAGCTCTTCTTTCTCTGTTCTTTTTTTGGTCTCTTGACTAGAATTACAGCATGTAGATTTTCCAATGTACACATAAAATGTAATCTTGTCCGTGAAGTGAGTTTATCCCAATTGTCACCATTCCTACTCTAGTTAATAGTTTTTCAACTTGCAGTTTCTTATATAGCTGAATCATCTGCAAATTTGACCATGGATTTCTGAGATGTTACATCTCTAAAATGGGCTTGTTAGAACTGCACATTGACAAATGATAAAGCATTGTGCCTAATGCAAATCAAACAGCAAAGTTTTCATGTTTATTCAGCCAAAATATATGTATTTTCAGAGGAGAAAGGATTCTTAAAACCATTCATACATTGCCTATATATATATATATATATGTACACACAGACTTGCTGTTAGCTGTGGCTGGATTATCCAGATTCTGAATAACTTACAGTACATGCTGCATCTGAGTTACTAAGTACTTTCAGAATCACTACCACTAGGCAGAACAGTGAACAAATACTTCTACTGATGTGTGAAGTCTTTTTGGCTTAATAGAGTTTATTAACTGTCAAACCTAGTGAAAGTCAAACCCAGCTGTCCTTTTTCTGGAGACAGAATGAGCCTAGAAGTCTGCAGAATATTGTCTGTATTTTTCCTTTATTCTTCACTCTCTCCTTTCCAAAAGTGGTTTACTGACAACCGATTTTTTGGAAATGCTAATGATAATGTCACTAAATCAAGTCATCATCTGGAAAACTCTTTTCTCTTATAAAGAAATGTATTCCAACAAGTATTCTAATCTGACAAACAGCTTCCTCGTATTTTTCCAGTGAAAGAAGTTGTGCATTAACACAAGCATAACCCTTTGCAAAGACAAGCAGTTATCTTTAAGACAAATTTTCACATTCTGGGAATACAAGATACTTATTAACTGACAAAGAGAGGAGCCTGTATGTTTCTTAGTAGAGTTTGTTTATCTGTGGTTTTCACTCTTCTTCTAGGCCTGTGTATTTTTAATATATTTTATATAACAAGACATTTTCTTTTAGTCAAGCACGATGTTATAACTGTACCAATCCAAATAAAGATAGAACAAATCAGTGATCAAACTATGTTTCAGATAAGGTGAATTAAGACTTAAGAATAATGATACTCAGTCATCCAATTAGTCCAATAGGTAATAAAATATAAATATGGCGTTGACGCGGAACATTACTTTTTTGACTTAACTATGGAAAATGTGAAGAGAAGCCTCTTTCCTTACTGTCCTATGCTCCATCTGGAATTTCAGCCAAATGCATTTTCCCTGCAGCTGCAGGACATTATACTGAGAACCTTCACTTTCATTTTACACTTTTGCCAGTCTAAATTCACTAAGCAGCTGATAAACTTGACACATTTGAAGGAAGTATAGTTATTCGAGTGCCTCTTTAACATTTTTTACTTAAAATCATTGTCAGTTTGCTGTTCTCATTTTCCCATTTCACATGATAACAGGGGTGACAGTCCAGATGTGATAGGTAGGTAACGCACTATAGCAATTTTTGAGTAACACTAACTTTCAGTCTAGAAGAAGCCATGAAGTAAGTCAATGATAGGTTGGTGATTATTTTTAGGAAACTGCTAAAAGTGTAGTTCACAAACACACACATTCATGTTGACATGTACATATATTTTAATGAAAAATAAGAAAAAATATTTAAAAAGTTGTTTTTTTTTTCTGTTTCTGTGGATTCTTTTTTAAATGGGTGGTCAAATATCTGCAATTTCAAGCTCAATATTTAACCTTTGGTGGATCTTATTATGTTGCAAACTGGTCAAGTTGGTTTTGGTGACAAAAGTCTTTTATCAGTTATTCACCTGGAAAAAACTGTCCAGGGAAAACACATAACTGTGGCTGCTGAAGCAAGAGAATTGCTTTTCTCTATTTCATCTCTGCATAATCCTTTGTATAAGGATTACTGCCTTTTTGCTCTTGCTGAGCAGCTTCAGTGTGAATTATGTTGGGAAGACTTCTCAGGACTCAAGTGGGTTTGCTAGTTATTGCAATCCAGTCCCCTCAAAAATAACTTTCTATCTTTCTATCAAAAATATCTAAATCGTGCTAGAAATGCAATCACAAATAACACTAGATTTTACCAGTCATCAACTCTAATAGAAGGGAGATGATAATTCATAAATCTATAAGGCAAAACAGGTGGAAGGTCTCTATGCCAGGGAATTAATCTCTGTTTTCCAGCTGAGTAAGTGGGTGTAGGACCCACAAAAAGCCAAAATCACATATTGTGAAAATGTTTCATGCCTGACATCTCATCATTTTCTTAACGCATTTCAGTGTTCTAAATATTTGAAAACTACTATGGACTTTTTAACTGATAGAGAATAGTAAAACTTATTTAAACATAACTTTGCTATTTTTCTGTATTTCAAGTACATTTATTAAAGTTAATCCTACAAGTTAATTCAAATCTGGGACCATATTTGTTATTCTTTTCTAAGAGAATAAAATATTGCTCTGTGGTGTTCACTTCTGTCCCTATCACTCCCTGCATTTCTTCCCTCAATCAGGAGCCTAGGGGGTCTATTTTGTTCAGAGTAAGAGGTGTTTAGAATGGTATCCCTGTAAATCATTAAGTGTGAAATTTGGGAAAGAGAATCCCTCAGGAATTGAGTGGAAGCAACTGATTGATCTTTGTGGGGAAACAGGTGGTTTAGCAGCAAATTGCAGAAACAGAAAGGGAATACTGCTTAATGCGGGTGTTTAGCATTTTTAAATTTGTAATCTCTGATTCTGTTGGTATTTATTGAATTAGTGAAGAAAGTATTTTCCTCCCTCTTTCATATTTCAATATATGCTGTTAATTTCATTTGATGGTTCTGATTCCATATATGGTTTTGAATCTCAATTTTTCAGATGGATGTTTTTCAAATGGAAGCAGTAGATGTTGGGACTCTGAAGGAAGTAGTGGTCGAAAAAGGGAAAGGCACTGACTGGTTTCTGGAGAAGATTATAGTGAAAGAGTCAACAGCTTCAGAGACAGAAACATTGTTTATGGCTCAAACATGGCTAAAAGACAGACGTGATGGAAAGAGATTTGCCTCAGTAACTCTGAATGCCACAGGTCAATATTATCTTCAAACTACCATTTGCTAAGAAATTAATTTAAAAGTGCAGAATGCAGCTATGAGATTTGCTTCTATAAAGAAGTTATGGTTTAAAATGTTTCAGTAGAACATTGTCAATTACTGTGTCTGAACACTGTTGGGTTTTAGTGCCATTTAATAACTACTATTTGCCAGAAGATAACTTCTGTTTTGTTACTCCAGATTTGCAGTGGCATAAATGGCAAATAATTTTGCCTATTCTTTTTACAAACTAATGCCTCTCCAGGTCTTCTACTTTGCCACTTATAAACGACGTTTTAAGCTTCAAATACCTCTTCTGGCTACTTGCTAGGCATAGTAAAAACAAGATAAATAGTAGGTGCAAACTGTGTTTACACAGTAGAGAAAATGCCTCCCTTGTATTCAGAAGACTGTTCCACATTTTTTGTGCCATGCTGTTTGGATAGCTTTTGCCGGAATCTGGATACACTTTTAATGGGCACCATGTGGGTAATCAGTCCACAGAGGAGCAGTTTTGACCCTACGCCACTGCTTGTGACTGACTGCAGTCCTTGTCAAGACAAGAAGGGAATGCACACCTTAACTCCCTGTTCTGTATTTTCAATACAAGCACAATCTGGTGTGGAAGCACACCCCAACTGGATCAGTAGGTAACCAAAGCCCAGAATGCACTTTTAAGGCTGATGTATTTCTTATGATCCTGCCCTGAGAGAAGCAAATAGAGAGCTTAGATGAGTCCTTAAAATACAGAAAATATTTCAGTTCTTTTTCCTCCTAACTACGAGAGCATCTCTGGTTTTTGTAGCTGAGTTTGCATGGTGGTGCTTGTCCAGCAATAGCCTATTGAGACTGAGTAAAACAGAAGTGCAATCCATTTCCTCTGCTCTAGCATCTCAAACTTTTGATCTTTTGAAATGTGGAGAGAAGCTATTATGGTGCAAAAGCAAATAATTTCAGCTTTCATTTAGGTTGTATGTTGAGACTTTTCTGAATTAAATAAAGGAATATTTAGTGTATTTAAAGTTTTATGTATATATATATATGTTTCTGTTTCTACTAGAATGCACTGATTTGGTAAAAGAAGAAAGTGAGGTTTATTATACAATAATTGGCAAATCTAAATTTGGTTGTGCTCTCAAAATAGGGATTTTTGTCTTTAATTCGGACTTTTATTCGGATTTTTATTCTTTAATTTTATCTTTAATTTAATTGAATGATTTTAGGTAGTTTTGGTCTATAACAAATCCCACTGAAATCAGTGGGAGCTGATAGCAGTAGGAGGAACATCAGGTTCTAAAATGGGCATTAAATACATCAAATTATGTCTGATATATCCACAGCATAAGTTGTATACATGAAACAGAAATGATTTAAAATGAAAAATACTTGAATCTTCAAGTCACAGAGACTTCACAGTAAAAAGCTAGCTCCAGAGTCAGTTCATTAAATAGGATGATACGTAGGAGATTAAGTAGAAAATCACATTGTACACTTCCTAGTTAAATCTTTAATCTAAATGATATAATAGTCAATTGCCTCAGTAGAGATGAATACAGGCATTTATTATCATTTAGACACTGTTCTACAAAAGTATTAATTTGGTCTTCAATCTTTTTTTAAATTAGAAATTCAGGAGAGAAAAAGCACTGCTGCCTGGCCTTTAGGAAAAGAGCAAATGAATTCAGGTATCTCTTCTGCCATTACATCGACTGTTTTATTCCTTAGTTCTGAAATAATAATGTAAGAATATTTTCACCACAATAAATCATTACACTTACTAGTACTGACAATATTTCTCCCTTTGTAATAGTAAGAATTAGAAATATACATAGCACCCAGATGAAGTGCATATAATGTTAGTGCTCCCCATGTAAGCTAAGATATGTCTTGGGAATTTTCCTCAGGTACCCTGGTATGAAAACAGAAACATTTTTAATCTATTTTTTTCTTTTTATTTTCCTTATTTTATTTGTTCAGAAGGCAGATGGAGGATTTATTTCACAAAACATCAAGAAGAAATAAATACAGACTTTGAAAAGTGGTCAGAAATTTTATCCAAGTTGGTTATGGTTTTTTATGGAAGCAACGGCAAGTCGAATCTGGTTTCCATGGAAAACAAAGTGGAACATCAGGCTAAGAGCCAAATAACATATGATGTAAAATAATCTATACATTTGTCTATATTTAAATTTTGAGTTTCTTTTTAGAGAGAAATAATCATGTAGTGCTTTAAATATTGCAGATATTATTGTTCAAATATTCAAGAAAAGCAGAACTGAAATTTTCAGTTGCAAGCTAGATTTAATTTTCAATTTTTGGTTTTCTCAAGTTCATGATGATCAAGATATTCTATTTCTTTTTTTTTTTTTTGACAACAAATAGTCAATGATGCATATACATTTAAATGGCATTAACAGTAAGTGTGCACATTTAGGAAACAGTGCAGTATGTAATTTGGTTTTGATAGAATAATTACAATGAATGGCACTAGAGTACAAAGCTAATAGTTCCATAAGTGCTTACTTTCAACCTGGTTCTGCTGCCCTTGAACTCAGCATGACTTTTAGCACCAGTGCTGATGCAAATAGGGCTAGGTCCACGCTAGTTCCTTTAGAGAAAAGTTGTTCTCTTCCTATATTAGCTAAGCATTTACCTATATATCTCTGTTTGGATGCTAACTCCTTGTTTCATTTCTTTCTAGATACACTTAGCATCTGATTTGGGAATGCTTTTTAAAGTGAGACTTGGACTCCAGGATTTGGAAAACAGCATATCCTGGTTGTCTCCTTGTTACTTTAAAATGCAGAACACATCAACCCTGGATACCTTTCGTCTCACCATAAATAAAACGCTTCCTCTTTCTTTTAATGGAGACAGATGGATTGAATTCCCTATAGAGTGGCCATTAAAAGAAGCACTTTCTGGTAGGTATAAATCTACTTTGAAGCAGTAGGGTGATCCAGGAGGTTAACACATCCTAATATGACAATTGAAACCTTTATCAAAACAGAAAATTTTATTGTCTTTCTTTAATGATTCATAAAGTCTGGATAAGAATTTAAAATGTATGAAGGAAAATACTACCTACTCAGCTTAATTTTTCTACTATGAAGTGGGAAATGCACTTGATTGCACAGAGCCATTATTATATGCTCCAAAGAACAGTTTGTAAGAAATATACCTTTCTTGCAATACTGTAATATTTCTACTCTCCTTTGTTTAGTTCTCAGCTGTTCATATTACTCACATTAACAATATGATTTTTTATAGCTCATTCACTATTAAATGATTTTTTCTTTGCACATTCCAAAGATTTTCAGTAACAGCTCAAAGCTATGTATAAGCATCAGCTTTATTACCTTTATACACTATAAATATTTATGCCTGTTAAAATTAGCTCAACAATTTCCTAACAAATGTCACCTTTGCTAAGCAAAATAAAAGAAACCCTTTCATCTAAAATCCACTATATCTTCCATATTCTTCTAATACTTATTGAATGCCATCATATGACAGAATAGTCCTCAATTTAATAAACAGACTAAATAATGATACTTAAAATTATTTGTGCCTGAGTTTAATACAGAAAACAAATTAGTTTCCTGGGTAAAGAAAAGTCAGTTTATCCAAAGTGAGCTGAAGAAGGTGTTAAATGAACAACCTCAATATGCTTTTGGGCTGGAATTCGTGGCTCTGTTTCAGTGAGGTGTTTGAATGTGTCTAAATGAAAAGCATGAAAATAATTTCAGTAGAATTAAGAGGGCTTGGGGGTTGGGTTTTTTAAGATATTTAGATATTTTTCCTGCAATTGAAAACTTAAATTTTGTATTTAGGCTTTATATTTTATATTGCTGAGAGCTGTTATTTTCACTTGAAGATTTGTAAAGTATGGGTACAGGACCAGGCTTAATGGCTTACATCATACACAAGATTGAAACAAAAAGGACCTTCAGATTAATATGAAGCACATGAGTATGCCTTTTGCAAAGGCCTGATTGCTGTCACATGCAGAAGTGTCGAGGATACACTACTAGCACAATGAAATAGTGAGAGAGAGATGCAGTGTGGGTGATAAATGGCCAGTGAGACTGGAACCCTCATGATCTTGGCTCTGACTCTGTCTCTATCGTTGACCTCTAGCTAAAAAATTAGTTCTCAGTTTTTTTATTTTGTAATATTTTCTTCTTTGTAAAATGCTTTGAGATCAAGAGATTAAAAAAATCTCAAAAAAAGTAATAGGTGTTATATTACTTATGTGTTTAGGTAAAAGAAAAAACAAACAAACAAAATAACTCATCTCTGTTGCACTTATTTCTTCCCACACATACTTTAGTAAGTCTTCAAGGAGGGATTTGTAACTAAAGTGGGAAAAAAAATAGGACAGTGAAAAAACATATTCCCCCAAATCTTTGCCATTTTATGTCCAAGAAAGCTCTAAGCAGCTCCACAGCAGGTGGCATACGTGGAGTTCAAAGGGATCCTTTACACACAAACTGATTAGAAATTTATGGTGCAAAGTTGTTCTGTTTTTCTGTCAGCTCTCTAAATCTAATATATTTTTTTTCTTGGTTTTCTTTTTCTCAGCTAAAAGCAAACCCAGTGTTGTGTTAATTGAAATAGAAAGCAGCTGATCATAATCGCCTTAACCAGAAGCCATGTGCTGTTCAATTTCAGATACAGCTCTGTCACTCATAGAGTGCCTTAGTATTTTACCTCTTAGTTATCTTTTCCTTATTTTGTATTTGGATTGTGATGAAGCATATACTAATGGCTAATTGAAACCATCAGAACACAGTTGATAAAATACTGTGCAGACCCGTGAGATCTGGCCGTGCACTCATGTGCCTTTGGGTATATTAATGGGGAGAGGCCCCCAGCTGACTACATAAATAAATAGTTCCTCTTCACTGTACCTTCCTTTGAGATGCTTATACCTCAAGAATCCCCCAGGATGAAACAGTGTTCTCTTTCCCTCTCATACAGAGCTGTACAGAAGGTGAATTTTGCACTACCATAGCTTTTAAGGCAAAACAATTAAATAGTGAAAAGGTGAAATAAAAATGTATTATACTACTTTCAGATAGCTATTTCCACAAAGTTAATACAAAGCCATAATTCACACTGAGATTATGAAATCATTAGAATTTTATAAAATTAACGGAGTTGCAACATTCATATGTTAGCATTATATGTAAACTTCTTTTCAGAGATTTTTCATCTTTCATCTTTCCAATTTATTCAATATACTACAGACATAAAGGCTTACTTGCCCACATTTGCTCTATTATGGTGTGATCCTGCTACCTGAACAAAGACTGCCATTTGAGCATTTTAGCCATCTTCCCCTGCATACCTTTGTCTTCTTCTATTGCCCTTTGTACAAGGTTACTCTGCCTGTTCTGTCCACTGCATAATCTGATCCAAAGTTCATTTAATTCAGCATGTTAAAGCCACAAGAAGACAATAGATCTTACTTGCCTTGGCCAGACTCACTTGGAACCTGCAGCCGTAATGGGCACAGGGTGTCCATTTCAGATTATGCCTGAGCTATGACAAACATGGGTTTGTCCTTAGTCCTCCCTCTGATGCTATCTTCTGGCTAGACCTTGGACCTATGTTGTAGCCTTACTTTCAGTCTTGTCTCTGGTACTTTCTCCTGCTGCTCCCATCTCGACCACCAGGATGGTTTCCAGCTCTTTTTCACTGTTTGCTGCTGAGGGGACTGTTAACAGCTCAGCCTGACACATGCAGATACCACAGGACTGCTGCCTGGTCAGTGAAGGAATGGCCTGCATTGGGGTCTTGCTCAGCTCCTGTCTTGTCTACAGTCATGGGGCAGGCCTACCCTTGCTGCTCTCTTGACACAGGAATCCAACAAACAAGACTTCCAAATGCAGTCCTTTCACTCATGTTTAAGGCTGGTCCAGCCTCGTTTCTCAAGTTTCAGATCTGGAAGACTGTCAAAACAGAGGTCAGGAAAATAAAATGTTTAGAAAATCATAATTATAGCCAAAAATAGCACTGCACAGGTTTCTTTGTTCTATGTAGTGACCCACTCACTGCATAGCGTCCCTTACCAAATACACAGTTTCCTAATTCTGAATCTTCATTATAACACCAGCCACCATATTTCATGCAGTCCTTGTATTTAATATTTTATGTCTTATGAAGCCATTTTGCTCTTTATGCATCATCAGTTTTTGACTTCCATTTTAAACTTAGCTGTATCCCCTACTACTTAGGCTTTTACTAAGTTTAACCTTTATAGGCAAAACTAAATACCTTTTTGGCACTTTGGATTTCTTTCCATGCACCTGCTCAACTGCAGCAGGCAAGGTCCATAGAACAGAGGTGACTCTTGTACTGATCTCAGTATTTTAGATGGTCATTAGATTTGAAAGCTGATAATAACAGCTTGTTATCTGCTTTACCTGGACTTTGTCTTTTTGACTTCCAAAGGATGCAAGTCATCAGTTTATACAGACAGTCCTGTAAGGGATAGCTGTCTCACTGATCTAAGCTCTAAGAAGAGCTTCAATCTATAGAAGCCTTTTACAAGGTCAGGATTCACACCCTTCTACCACGGCATCTCTAGGAATAAAAAGAAGATGATTACATGATTAAAAGAGGTACATATTCAGGACAGTCACTTCATTTGGTTCTATGAGTAAAATGCAGATGAATATAAACAGATGCCCTGTGTATGCATTTACTTTCAAAGGTATTCAGATGTTGTCATCTTGTCTTCAATTAAATAACTAAGAACTGCATAAATCACAAACAACACAAATTTATGTCTTCAGCTGAGGTAGACCTTTCTTCCAGAGCTCCCTCTAATAGTCAGTGGATGTGATCCATCGTAGTGAAAGTTCAAAGCAGTAACTTCTCTCTGCATCTCTTAGATGATGAAGTCTGAAGGACTTGTCTCTCCAGACAAAGTTACTCTTTGTAAAGATCCCAAACACGATTGATCAGTCTAAGACTCATTAGGATTTTATCTATTAGGCATTCACCATAAAAAAAAAAAGGCAACTGATTGGTATTTTTTCCTTAATGTGCTATTCCAAACAACATAAAACATGCACATTCTTTTTGCTAGTTTAATGTAAAGTTTTCAGCATCACCAGTGTTTATAGGTACAAGACAAAATTATGGGAAAAATAGAAAAAAACCTTTTACTATCATTTTTGAGTGTTTGATTTTTTAACTACATGTGACTGCGCATTGCTATGTTGTCAAATAGCTGTGCAAGATTGCGGCACAGTCTTGATCAGATGTCTTTCTGCTTGGTATTTCAGTGGTTACATATCATCTCACAGTATATTCTAGAAATATTTGGAGTGAGAGAAATTTGTTGCATATGACTGCGTGTATATATGGTACTCATGGTGACACTGGGGACAGATCCCTTCTCTGGTCATTGCAGAATGTCCAGCAGGGAGAGGACAATGAGGTACTCTGCCTTAAAGTACTTTAAAATTTATCCTTTAATCTATTCTTGTAATTCCTATATTATTATTTTCAAAACTTCCTGTACACCAGTAATATAGTTTAAGTTTGTAATAGTAAATAATTTTATTTTAGTCATTTCTAGTTACCATGGATGCTGTTGAGTTGGGAGAACTGGATAAAGTTGTTCTTTTGTTCAGCAGTAAAACAGGTAAAGTACTTTTGCTGCTCTCTAAAGTCAGTGATGTGAATCACACAGCTAGCCTCCTATTAAAGACAATGAAATTATTGCCAAAGTTAAAACCTGATTAATTTCCTTTGGCTTTTTTTGCTAAAACTTAATATTTTGTAAAGTAAAATCCTACATTTTGACATGTTAAAATCCTTGGATCTAAAGGCTGTATCATTATTCTATCAAGAAAGTTAACTGTTGCTTTCCACAGAAGAAAGAAAAACAGGCAATTAAGATGAATAATTATATTCTGCAATTAATATCTGATTTATCAATAAGTGATCCAGGAGAATAATTAAAACTCACATAAGAAATTGATATTGTTTAATTTTCCTTCTGTGATTCATTTATTTTGTTTTCCCTTCCTATTCTGTTTCCTTCCTCCCTGTGACATTCAGAGGGGGATTTTAACTTTTTAACTTTATTACACAATCAGCAGTTTTGTCACTGAATTTCATTAAAATTCTATGATTCTATGACCTCTTTGCTCACTTGTAGGATGGCTACTAAGGAATATTCAAATAATGAAGTGTAAATTAACACATGGTGCCATTAGAGAAGAAGGCATATAGCTCACTACTTTTGCTTCTCACAGTTTCAGTTGTGAAAGTTAACTATGGCCATGTGTCTGACAGAGTCACTGAACATGGCAATTGGCAAAGGGCACCACAGACAGCGTGACATGCAAGGGTTTTCCAGTCAGGTTTGAAAATAAAGATTGACAAAGGAGGGACTTTGGGGCTCACTGGCTCCGTGTGTAATGAAGAGAGGATTGGGCAGACATATAATACACTTCTTTCAAAGGAATTGGATGAGAAAACACTTTAGATCAGTAAGGATGTCCATATTGTATCTAGACTTATTTGGAGTATGACTAGCTTGGAACAAGATTTTGAACCAAAAACCCCAAACACAAAAGCTGTTTAGCATACAAGGTGATGTACACCCTGCGGGACTGGTCAGCTCAGGTAGACTGTTGCTCTAGTGCATTTGTTGTTCTTCCAGTATCTGAGCAGGTTTTTAAGATGAAGTGGTTCAAGATCTGTTCCAGAAGCTTCTGTCTTTCTCTGTGCACTGTCCAGGCAGGTCTTGAGTGCAACACAATATTCTTGGATTTCTGCTGAGGAGCCTGAGCCCATTACTTAGACTCCTATTGGTAGAATTAAAGGAACTTGGATAGTAGTAAAAGACATTAGGATGTAGTTTGCTGAAAAGGACTGAAGGGAAAAATAATAGAAGAGAATGGAAAATTAATAGTCTTCATGACTAACTAGTGGTAAGAAATTGAGGACAGTGTTATTGACAGCATGTCTATATAGACCACATGCCTATAAGCCCCTGTCAGGATCCGACTGGGGAAAACCCCAGTACCAGACCCTCTTTCAGTTCATGATCCCAAGAGTGAAATTAAGATGCAAACAAGGTCAAGTACTGTAATCGGTTAGTAAGTTTATTACAAAAAGACAGTTATTATAAAAAAGGGAAATTATTGTAATAAAGGGGATAGCAATAGGACAGATTTGAAAAAAAGTAGAAAATGAAGCAAGGATTAGGGGTGGAGATTGAGAGAGAGAGAGAGTCACCACTGTGGATCCAGAGGTGTTTCAGGGATCCGTTGTCATCATCATTGGTGGTGGGAGTCCTTCAGGGTTCTTAGTTGGTATCAGAGCAGAGTGTCCCCCAGGAGTCCATAGTAGTCATTGGAGGTGGGTGTCCTCATAGAGTTGTCCTTCTGGAGTCATTCCCTTGAAGGTACCCCGTAGAGGTGTCCTGATGGAGTTGCCCTCATGGTGATGTCTCATGGAGGGTGTCTCTCAGGGTCTGTGGTAGTCATCAGTGGAGAGTATCCTCATGGAGATGTCCTCCTGGAGTCACCCTCATGTCAATGGCTCCCTGGCAATGTGCCTCTTGGTGATTAACTTTTCTCCCTTTTACAATGAGTTGGGGGGAGTACTTCTGTTCTTCATGTCATGTATTGCATGTTCCTGGTGGACCAGTTTCCCTGGTCTTGCTGAAAGCTCTTCAACTGCATGTGCCTGCACAAAGACACACACACACTCTTTCCCTTCTTTCTCTCTCTCTCTTTTTCTCTCTCTCAGGTCTGCAGCAATTCTTGGGATAATGGGTAGTAATTCCTCACACCAGTCCCCAAGGTAAAGGGCAGAAGAGTCTTACCTCAGCTCTTTCCCACTCATCCCTCAGGCGATGGATGGTGAAGTCCTAGTTCAGCTACTCACACCCTTCTCCCAGGGAATGGACTCAGGAGTCTTATCTCAACTCCTGCCACCCATCTGTGAGACAAAAGATAGGTGGAATCCCATCTCAGCTTCTCAGACCAATCCTTGAGACAATGGACAGTGGAGTCTGATTTCAGATCAGTCTCTCACAGTCCCCAGCAGAAAATTTAAAAGGAAGTGTAAGTCAGAGAGCAATCTTTTTCAAACAGCAGAGGTATACAGTAAGTTGCCGTCTTAACGAGATCCTCTTTGTGCTGCATGTGGGATGGAGCCCCAGCCCTTTTGTCAACCACTCACTAAGGAGGAGGCACCACAGATGTATCTCTGCTTTTCCTCCTCAGAAGTGCCTGAGTGGTGCTCAATCTTGTCTGCATGCCCACAGTGAGGACAACACTCCTCTGCTTCACTAGACAAAGAACATGCTTACTCCTAAATTTTTGAGTTGAGGTTTCAAATAGGAAAAAAAAATAGGGATGTTATGGCGGTTCCAGGAGTTTTAATTTAATTGTTGGCATTCATAAATGGATTAATAAATGATACTTTCATACAGTAAGAATGACATGCAGTACAACATTTTCACTATATTTATTTCCTCCTTTTTAGACTGCAAACTGGACATTAAAAAATTGCATTTGAAAGAAGCTGCAAAGGAGCATCCAATCTATGTATTTGAAGTGAATGAGTAAGTATATTGTGTAAAGCTAGTCAATTTTTAGTCATTTTATAGTACAATAGTTGAAAACACTAAGCAGGCATTGAATTAAAATAACTGTTACAGAGTGGTTCAGTCAATGGATATTTTTAAAAGCACTCTATCTTTAAATGTCCCACATGAATTCACAGGATTTTTTTTTTTTATTATTTAACATATGATTTCCTTACCACAAAAACATGGTTTTGTTTTTCAGAGCTCTTTTTGTGGATAAAAATAAGGCAGAAATACAGAGAGAAATCCCAGTAACTTTTATTATTGGAGAAGACAAACAAAAGAATGACAGAGATAACTTACATAAAGATAGAAGTCAAGCAAAAAATCTGACAGAGTATACTATTAAAGTATACACAGGTGACAAAAGGGGAGCAGGGACTGACGCCAATGTGCATATTATTTTGTTTGGGAATGAGGACAAATCTGAGGTATTTCAACTCTCTCAGTCACTGGAGCATCAAGACCCCTTTGAAAGAGGAAAGGTGAGTCCATGCGTTTTATAGGGTATGTCTATACCTAGCTAACTGTTGCTTTTCTGTCTCTGTCCCAAATGCATCTTCCTATTACACCCACTGATCTGCCAAGTTATGCATTTTCTTGATCTGAAATGCACAACATGCATTGCTTGTGCATGTGCACGTATGTGCAATATCCATAGCTGTTGCACAAACTTTGAATACTGTGCTTGAGAGTACATCAGTCTCTTACACCTCATTGTGCTATTTTGCCATGGAAACTGATGCTGTGAGCTTCACTGAATGTATAAGCCTATAGCCAGATAAAGTGGAACCTTGTACATCAACCTGATTCTGATATCCATCATGCTTTAGGCTACTATTCAGAGACCCCTAGTTCAGATATAGATATTTGCATGAGAATGACGATTATCCGCGTGACGTCCTAGTACCTTATCAGAATGTTCTCCTCTTTTAACAAACATGTTAATCTAGCAAAAGAATTCCTGCATTTTCCATGGAGTGTAATGATGGTGACCCTTATGTAGCAAGAAATAAACATATTTTCTACATCCTTCCCCCATGGACTTCTTGAAAGTTAATCACTGAATAATTAAAACTCCAGCTAAAATATCATCCTTATGAAATCTACCTCATAATCTCCAGCAGTACTAGACATCTTTTTACTTGCAGTGGGTCTGACTTTTTTCATCCAGGATGTCTGTGAATATTTTTTAAAAGTTCTTTGCCCATCTATTGTCTTCCATACTGAAGTTAATAAATCTAATTACCTATAGGCAAGTAAGAGTCTTGAGTAGTATTTCCTTTTGCCTAGTACTACACAGGAGGTGTCATTGCTCTTTGAAAAAGAAAAGTGGGTGCATAGAAATCTTGTTAGCAATCCAGCTAAGTCAATGGGTAGCCTGTGATGTCTAATGTCTAATAAAAAAAACCCTGCAATATGAAACAAAGTAATATTTTAAATTAAAATGGTACATGTAATAAAAGCCTTTATCTTTTATATTCTTGAATGTATGTTTATGTATAGTATACTGAAAACATTTTAGAAGTTTGTATCAATTGAGAATTCATAAAAGCAAAAATATTTGTCTGGTAGATGAAAGTCAGGAAAGAGGTAGGGACTGTCCTACCATAAGTCAAAAAGTTAATCTTTCATGTTTAAACTAAGACCTGATAGGAGAGGGTCTGTACCACAGGTTGACAGAAAGGAAAATAAACTACCTCAGGTGTCAGCCATCCATTTTGAATCGGTATTATTACATTTGGATTACTCTCAGAACTGACTTAAACAAATGTGTAAGTTTCCAGACATCAGTATATAATTTTTAATATTTTCATACTAAAGGTTGATACATTCAAGATTAAGACAAAACACTTGGGCAACCTGCATTCAATTGAAATTGGTCATGACGGAAAAGGATTTGGTGAGTATACCGCATGCACTCAATAGCCTTGTAAAAATCTTCTGCTTAAAGATCTGCCTGACATTTGGAAAGGTTTTTGAAGTCATGCTACAGCTAGAGCTAGCTAATACAAATCTGTTTATAAATGGGGTCAGTTTGACTGCTTTTGCTTACACCCTCTCTGTCTCTATCACTTTTCCCTTGACTTTACCTTGATTTTTTTTTTTCCTAACAGAGAGGAGATTTCATTAGCATAAACCTCAGTAGGTTTTATCATTCTAACATTGCTCAGCCTCTTAGAGGTCTTAAGTAACAAAGTATTGAATTTTCAAACTGCAGGCTAAACTTTCCATGCATTCAACATTATCTAAGAAATATTTGGGCAAGGCTGGGACCCCTGTAATAGCATACTGTAGCTCCCTCTGATAGACATACAGCTTTTCTTCTTGTGAAAATCAAACTATGAGAAGAAAACTACTGTGCACCAGATCTTGCTCTGATGTAAGGATTTGGCTACAGTACATACCCACACATGATGATGGAAACAGTTTCTATGTTACAGTGTACTACACTTAACCTCTTAAAAACCTGAATTTTACAAAAAATATAAGATGGGAGACTAGGGCATATAAGATTTTGAGCTTACATTTGGTGGGGCTAAAACCCCCTAAAGATATATAAATATGTAAACAGAATTTGCAAGCAGTGTACAACTTGATTCAAAAAGGTCCAGTTGGATTGAGATATTCTAGTCAGGTGAATTTTGCTTAACTTGTCTGAAAGAAATAGGTTTATGTTTAATAAAACCTGATTTATCTAAGTACATGTGCCATTATAAGGCAGCAAGGGCTTATCATATCTTGGATGAACCAAGCAAAGTTCTCCATTAGCAGTTCCTACTTAGGCAAAAGTTTAACAGTTTTTTTGTAACTAACTACCCAGTCAGTTGTACATGTTATGGTATTAAAAACTCAAAAAGAAAACCCAGCAAACCTGTTGATATACCTATAATAAATAAAATCTTCCTGATGATTTTCATCTTATTTGTGTTAGCTGCCGTACATGTATGCAAATAACTTGGAACTGATCTGGGAAAGAAACTCCACACTGGCAGACTTCTATGAGTCTGAGAGTTGCACAGAAATCGGCAGAGAAAATATAGTTTGAATTTTTATTTCCCGGGTCTCAAACTTTCAACAACATAAGTATCTTTGCTTTCCGTGTCCTGATAAATGTCACATAGCTACTAATGCTGCCTTCCGAGCACAGCTGATGTAGGTTGATTCATCTTACATCCATGACTACCTTCCTCTGAATTTTTCTCTGAAATTATCTCCAAGTGTCTTTTGTCACATCAGCTGTTACTCTTATAAGCATCCTCAAACATAGCACCTCTTTGAAATGTTTCATCTGTTTGCTTATCTTTCCTAGCTGCCTCTAGATTTTTCCATACCTGGAGTTTTCAGTAAGGTCTGTTGTAGTTTTGTCAATAAAGGATAAAACATTTGCTTTTAAACTTTTCAAGACAGCAAACATGCATTTATATTAGTTTGTAAAGTGCCATGTAAATTTGAGAGACTAAATTTTTATTGCTGATAATATTGACTCCAAATTACAGAGATTTCATGAAAGGTCATATATTCCAAGTAGAGTCTATAATATATTAAACCATTCACAAGATTTCATCAAAGAAGTTCCTACAGTATTTCACAATACTAATAAATTACTCTCCCAAATTGAAGATGAAAAATGTAGACAGACACCTTTGTGGCATAGTTGTACTAGCTAATTGTTTGAAAGTGTCCATGAAAAGTTAGGAAAATCACTATGTATCAAGATTTTATCTAAATGAATATAATTTGCGAATATTTTTATACTACATTTTTAGCCTACTTGCAAATAAAAATATTTTTATTGGTTTTAAGCTACTTAGTACTTTTTCCAAGTATTTGAAAACCAAAATAATCTGCTAAAAATAGTACTTTATCTCGAGGACTTACAAAGAATACCAAAAGGTTTCCAGCTACCAGCAATATAATCATAGAATCACAGAATAGTTAGGATTGGAAAGGACCTTAAGATCATCTAGTTTCAACCCCCCTGCCATGGGCAGGGACACTTCCCACTAAATCATACCACCCAAGGCAATGTCCAACCTGGCCTTGAACACTGCCAGGGATGGAACATTCACAACTTCCTTGAGAAACCCATTCCAGTGCCTCACCACCCTTACAGTAATTAATTTCTTCCTCATATCCAATCTAAACTTCTCCTATTTAAGTTTGAACCCATTACTCCTTCTCCTATCACTGCAGTCCCTAATGAAGAGTCCCTCCCCAGCATCCCTATAGGCCCCCTTCAGATATTGGAAGGCTGCT
>JANRGW010044828.1:5855-18281 GCA_024733675.1 Psilopsiagon aymara
TGTTTCCCTTTTTCCAGTCATTGGGAACTTCACCTGACTGCCATGATTTTTCAAATATGATGAACAGTGGCTTAGCAACTTCCTTTGCCGTCTCCTTCAGGACCCACAGATGGATTTCATCAGGTCCCATGGACTTGTGCACGTTTAGATTCTTAAGATGGTCTCGAACCTGATCCTCTCCTACAGTGGGCCCTTTTTAATTTGGTTGTCATTCTCAGAGTCCCTGCTTCTGCCTTCCAAGGCTTGGGTGATGTGGTCAGAGCATTTGCTAGTGAAGACCAAGGCAAAGAAGTAATAAGAACCTTAGCCTTCTCCAAATCCAGGTTAGCCAGTTCTGATAGCTTCAGAGGGGGCCTACATTGTTCATAGTCTGTCTTTTATGTGCTACATACCTACAGAATCCCTTCCTGTTATCTTTAACATTCCTATCCTATTTTAATTCTAACTTTGCCTTTGCCTTCCTGACCTTGTCCCTACCTTCCCAAACAACATCCCTGTATTCTTCTCAGGCAACCTGTTCTTGCTTCCACCATTTAAAAGCCTCTTTTTTCCTTCTAATTTTCCTCAGCAGCAATTTGTCCATCCAGGGAGGTCTCTTGGGCCTCCTGCAGCACTTCCTTCCAGTTGGGACACAACACTCTAGAGCTTGTAATAGGTGATCCTTGAATATCAACAAACAGCCTTTACCCCCAATGCCCTCTAGGGCTATATCCTATGGAACCTTACTGAGCAGGTTCCTGAAGAGGCCAAAGTCTGCTCTCTTGAAGTCCAGGGCAGTGAGCTTGTTGCATGCTCTTCTCACGGTACTGAGGATCTCGAATTCGACCATCTCATGATGGCTGCAACCAAGGCTGCCCTGGAGCATTACATTTCCTACCAGCCCTTCCCTGTTGGTGAGCACAAGGTCAAGCACGGCACCTCTCCTTGTCAGCTCCTCTATTACTTGCAGAAAGAAGTTGTCTTCCACACAATCGAGGATCCTGGATTGCTTGTGCCGAGCAGTACTGTCCCCCAGTAGGTATTCAGGGTGGTTGACGTCCCCCATGAGAACAACGGTCCATGAGCATGAGGCTGTTCCTATCTGCTTGTAGAGTTCTTCATCCACAGAGTCCTCTTGGTGAGGCGGTCTGTAACAGATCCCCACAATAATGTCTCCCATCACTGTTCTCCTTTTATTCCTGACCAACAAACTCTCTGTTGACTGCTCACCTGTACCCAGATAGAGTTCTAATACTCTCCAGCCTATCCCTAACATAAATAGCAACTCCCCCTCCCCGTCTGCTGGGCCTGTCTTTTCTAATGTGCCTGTAACCTTCCATTCCAACAGTTCAGCCATAGGAGCCATCCCACCATGTTTCTGTGATGCCTATTATATCATGCCCCTGTAGACATGCACACATCTCTAATTCCTCTTGTTTGCTCCCCATGCTACGGGCATTTGCATAGAGGCATCTGAGCCAAGCTCCAAATGAAGCAGGCTCATTGGCTGGTGCAGCTGGAATATCTCTACATTGCTCTGAGCAGTTATTATAAGTGCTGGCAAGTGTCTGGGTGTGTTGGGATGGAACAATACCCCCCTCCCCCAGCGCATCTAGTCTAAAGCCTCCTTGAGCAGTCTGGCAAGCCTCCTACCAAAACTGATCTTCCCCTTCTGTCAGACCAGCTCCACCAACCTCCAGTAGACCTGGCCTACTAAATTGAATCCCATGGTCTAGATACCCAGAACCTTGATGATGGCACAACCCTTCTAAGCATTTATTAACCTGGCCAACACTCTTAGCCTTTTAAGGTCCTCGCCTGTATCCTGGGGAATTGACGAAAAGACAATCTGAACTCCAGAGCCCCTAATCACCTCTCCCAGGGCTCTTTAGTTCTTCTAATACACAAAAATGTATCTCAGCATTGCTTGAAACCTGACATAACCAGTGTCTCAACTTTTAAAAATACATATCTAAGGAAAACTCTTGACTTTTAAGCATTTATGCTTGATTCTTACCAGATACTTTTTCTGTGGGCTGTTTTGTTTTTTTTTTTTTTTTTTTTAATTTCCCTGTACTAGTTTCTAATTTCATATTACAGTGTAAGAACTCCATCCATGAAAAGTATATGTTTCTTTAAGTCATGCATTCTTCTGGAACTCCACTGTTGTGATAGGGTCAAGAATAAAAGAGTGAAGTTGAGACTGGGAAAAACTGGAGAGAGGGTTAGATGAAAGATATTTTCTTTTTTTTTAATACTGCTTTTCATTTACTTTTTATTTGCAATACATTAAATTAATTTTCTCCAGGTCGAATCTGTTGGCCCATGATGCTCACCGGTAAGTGTCATGGGTTCAGCAGTAACAGTAATTTTTCTCCTTCTTGGTAGCTGGTGCAGTGTTGTGTTTTTAACTTTCGGCCTGGAAACAGCGCTGATAACACCAATGTTTTCAGTTTCTGCTTAGTAATGTTTTGGCCTAGCCAAGCACTTTCTGAGTCTCATGCTCTGCCAGGGAGGAGGGGAAGCTGGGAGGAAGCAGAAACAGGACACCTGTCCCAGCTGGCAAAGAGGTATCCTAATCCACAGCACGTCGTGCCCAGGATGAACTGGGGCAGGAGCCTGGAAGAGTTCAGTTTACGGCTTGGTCGGCGTGTGGTGAGCGGTTCTATTCTCTCCCCTTGTTATTTCCCTTATAATTATTATTATTGGTGATAGCACTAGTGGTTTGTGTTATACCTTAGTTACTGGACTGTTCTTATCTCAACTGGTAGGAGTGACATTCTTTCGATTCTTCTCCCCATTCCCCCCCCCCCCCTTGGTGTGAGGGAAAGAAAGAGGGGGAAATGAGTGAGCAAACTACATGATTTACAGCTTAAACCATGACATAAGCGATCTCTATGTCTTTATCCCAACCCAAGATATTTTGTAACTTATTTTCTACCCCCATCCTGTTGAGAGGTACAGGTGTGTGGAAGTCTGACAGCCATACAGGGTGAACCCACCACACACCTGCAAGCACCAGTCCTGGTAAAATCAGGAACCTTCAGTATTTTAACCTTCTCAAGTATGTCTTGCACCTAAGAACAATGTTTCTAAGAAAAATGTTCTAAAATATCTAAATCCAGTTTATCCTGTATTAAAATTGACACGAAATCTGTTTAGGATTCTTGAAATTACAGTGAAAGTATCTTAACAATAAGCCCTATAAGTGGGGTGGAAGGGCTCTAGACAAACTTGCTCAGTACTTTTACAGAAACAAGTGCTGCAGTTATGGCAGATATGCCTGGAAGATGGCACTGGAAAAGCAAGTAATTCTGAGGAGTCTAAAGTCTGTATTCCAACACAGCAAGTCATCTATAATATCTTCTGGAAAGATGTTTTTTATCAGTTCTGTAGGAAGAAACTCTTGCCTCTTTCACTAGGGCTGAGAAAACCTCCAGCCAGCACTGAAAGTGCTAAGGAAAAAATGGTAGGCACTAGCAATATGTCTCTTTCCATCATTCAGCATCCCTAAGTGACCTTTTTCATCAGAAATATAAGGACTGATCAGTATTGATTAGTTTTTCATGATTTTTAATTCAGCATAACGGAAGAACAGCATAATGCAATCTTCATCAATGGAAGGATTGGCAGAGGAAATTTCAATGGTGATATATGCACAGATAGCACATGATATTTTATTTAATACCTAATATTGGAGCTAACACGTTGGCTTCATACAGAGTGGATGTAATTTTTCAGAGTTTGTCAGGAAAACTGAAGGGCAGATGACAGATGAGGGAGCCATAAAGGATAACATTTGAACCTATGTTGTGTTTCAAGATTGGCTAAGATTAATGTGTTCTTAACACATTTTAGCTATCAGTGAATCATCATTTTTAACAGAAAAAAAAAATGCCAGTGGAAAGTGCTAACACTGCTCTTCTTCCAAAAAATAATACTCACACTTTCAAAACCCATTCATTCATTGCCTGCATATTTTGCTGCCCCGTAGCTTCATTTTACATCCTCCTTCTTTTACGTGGCACAGACTTCAGAATGTTTTAATTTGGCTCTAATATTTTATTGCTCACTGAAACACTATTTTTGTGTGTGTTAGTTTTGTTTTGGTTTGGTTTGGCTTGGTTTTGAGTTTGATTTATATTTGTTGCTTCAGGTTGTTTTCTGAATATGTACGACTTGTTGTCCTTCCCATTCTGCTCCCAATGTTATTTAGCACATCTTATGCTTGATTATAATATTTAGAATCTTTTATATGTTGCTTAAACAGACTAATTAAACTTCTATTTCGTGCAGGCAGGCTGGGTAGCAAGTTTTTGTTTTGTTTTGTTTTGTTTTTCACTTTGTCACTTGAGTATTTGTGGGTTTTTTTCTGATTAATTTGGTAGTTATTTTGTTATTTAAATAATTTCAGCAGTTCAAAATTTGGGAGACTGTTTATATGTGTTTTCTTCTTCCTTTATTTGCTGTAGGTAAAACATTGTCTAGAATGCCATGATAGTCTTTTACGAAAACAGTGACTAACTCTTTTGCTCATCTTTCTCTTGTAATCTTTCAGTTAGGTGAGTGTAGGAGTAAAATAGAACTTTTCATTTCTGTATGTTTCCATGTAGATGAATAAGACATTAGTTATTGCCATGCATCTCAAAAGTTCTTAACGTAGCATCTTGTTTTGGGAAAAATAAAACCATGAATGACTTGAGGAAGATTAATTTCTTGAAATAACATAAAGTCTAAGCAGCAGCTAAATAAAAATGTAGCAATAAAAAGATTTCTAACCCTGCTGTTTCCATGACAACTGCCCTTCTCAGAGTTTCAAAAACCATTTCTGCATTACTCCTGTGCATCTCATCATTTTCATTGTACCATATTTGAATAGATATTTCTATTTTTTCCATATAGAAACAGTCAGGTGAAATACATGATAGAAGGTATTTCTTTATTTGTGTTGTAATAGTGTCCTTGATGATGATTTATACTGGGTGCAATCATACAATATGCTTTAGGTATCTGCTTTCCTTTTACAGTAGCATAGGCATTAATGTGATACAAAAAGTTCAGTGTTTGTTTTTTAAATGGAATCATCATTGTTGTGAAGAAGATAAAAAATGGTTGGATATATTAAGTATTGCTTTCCCTATTTTGTAGTTGTAGGAACATCATGAACACAGGTGAAATAGATAAACATTTTGCTACAGTACAAGTCTCTTGTACCAGAACTTAAACTAGGAGAGTTTAGATTAAGAAAATGAAAGTTTAAGACAGCTGAAGGTAGATGAAGTTAAATGAATCCCAGCTGAAGGGATTTTCTCTGTGACTGAGATGCTGCAATAGAAGTGGACAGAGGTTAGCCTTATTCTGACAACTTTCTTCCATGTTCAAAACTAAGTTCTGGGGATGTTTTTGTTTTTTTTTATTCACACAGATTTCTTCATTGTTATTCTCATTACAGCTTTAAGGTTCCCAAAAGGGTTCATCTACTTTATTAAAGCACATTTTTTTGTTTATAATCAACTCATTGAATCTGACAAGTGGAAAATGTGTATATATTACAACTTAGTGTGAATCATCAAACAAAAATATAGGAAGTTAAGTGCAACAGGACAGTAAGAGCAGAAATTCAGTCCCTATGGTAAGAAGGCACCATTAAAAAGTTAAAGCTCCCTCACAATTTTATTAGGTTCAGCATGATAATATTCTTTTTAAAGAATAACTTAGGATGGCAGTAGTAAAGCTACTGCTTGAATTGTTGCAGTATGCTGACAATGTCTGAGGTAAACTGTGCATGGAGTGCATATGTTATGCCTCCCAAAATTGAAAGTAAAAATTTAAACTTATTAATACTTATGGTTTTGCTGCAGCCAAATTACAGTCTAAGCTACCACATTATTAATCAAATGTTTCTTCCAGCCTTAATAGGCAGTCCTCAAAATCAGGTACTCAGGCCAAATACAACCGCATAGAACTTACACCAGGTTTACACAGTTCACTTTCATGACAATAAAGCAATGCTGATGTAATTGGCAATAGAATTAAGGCTATCTTCTGTGGTCAATTTGACATAGCTTTTTCTGAAGAAAAAGCACTGCACTGGGGTTTACTACAGCATTATGTACCCAAACTTGGAGGGGCTCCACCTATGCTACTAGTCATCCTCAACTTTCAGGATTAAATTGCCTGATTAAATTGGGATCCCTTTGCAAGGTTGATTTGAATACAAAATATTTCACTTTTCTTTAATGTGAGTACCAGTTATGTCAACTACCCTTCATTTTGTATTTTCTTAAATAGCCTGTGCATCTTAGACAACCTGTTAATCTATCCACCATCTGCCTTGGAATATTTTTATTTGGTTGCAGACTGACTTTTTTAAACACATGGTGTATTTCTTACTGATAATTTTCCTAAATAAGGTTCAATATAATCTTAAAATATTCTTGGTCATTAGCATAATTTCAGTTTGGGGTTTGTAGGTTTCTTACGATCCCTAGAAATTCAAGTTTCATATCAGTAATGAAAATATATTTGTATAAACACAAACTCATTTGTAGAATACACATATAAAATCTAATATTTTTATCAGTTATTCGTATCTGTTTATGACTGTTAATGTAAGTAATCAAACTTGCTTATTTGATTTCTCAAACAAAACTATAGCTTGATGAAAGAGGTCTTTATGTACTTCCTCAGGGAAATATTTAAAAACAAAGCGCACCACCTATTCTCTTTTCCATAAGTGATGAATTTTTCTCATTGGGAGCAAGATTATGAGATGTTTTCTCACTAAAGTCTACATTAATTTATTTTCTTACCCTCACTATAGTTTTATCTTCCTAAATATGTTTTTTTAAATTCGATGAAAAATACATTTTTATTTGCTTGAGACTGTTTAGTTGCTTGAACCATGCTGTATTACATGGAAATATATCATCAATCTGCATTATTTATATGCCTCCTTTTATTACAATGTTTATATTCCTGTATGACAATGCAGCTCTGCCACATTTTTTCACATCTTAATTGTTTATGACTTGAACTTTATAAAGGGGGTGGGAAATGATGTTTCGTATCCTTACAGACCAACTTTGAATGGCAAATTTATCTTTGTTGGACATAAACACATGATGAAAAGTTAAATCCATTCCAGTTAGCACTGCAGAACATCTGTTTGGACTTCTAGTCTGTCGTCGTAATTAGAAACGGTTATTCTCTCCAGCCTGTTTCAGATAAACTGTGGTCAGACAGGAAATTGGCTATCTGGTTATTCCTTTCACATAGCAGGCAAGAATCCAGTGTGCAATCCATCTGCAAGTAGTCTGTGAATGTACTCAGCAGCTTGGTTCCTCAAGTTCCTAACTCAGGCTGTGCCAGCTGAGTCAGCTGGATTTACAGAGATCAAAAAGCATGCTTTTGACAGCTGGATGGGGAGTCTGTACATCAACATTTTCACACAGTACAGATTGCATATAATCCCAAGAGAAATACTCAGTTTTCTAACTGGGATTTAGCTAAAAAAGCTCTGTTCTTTGAACTTTGAACAATTCAAGTTTGTTTTTTCAAGTAAGTCCATTTAACTTTCTTCTCATGGAATTAACTTCCCTGTTACCCAAAACAAACCTTCAGATTTTTTTTTTTTTTATTTGTATTGGGTTTTGCTGGAATGGAGTTAATGTTCTTCTTAGCACCTCATATGGTGCTGTGTTTTGAATTTGTAACCAAACAGTGTAGATAACATACCAGTATTTCTAGCTAAGCAGTGCTTGCACAGCATCAAGGCCTTTTCTCTTTTCTCACACTGTCCTGCTGGAGAGTAGGCTGGGGGTGCACAAGAAGTTGGGAAGGGACACAGCCAGAGCAGCTGACCCCAACTGACCAAATATGCTGACCCCCCATACCATATGCTGTTATGTTCAGCAAAATAAAGCAGCATGGAAGAAGGCAGAAGGGGGAGGCTGCTTGGAGTTAGGGCATGTGTTTTCCCAAGTAACCATTAGATGTGACGAAACCCTGCTTTCCTGGTGGGTGAGGAGTAGTTAATGAATTCTTTGTTTTGCTTTGCTTGCGTGGACAGCTTTAGCTTTCCCTATTAAATTGTCTTTATCTCAACCCACGAGTTTTTCATGCTGGTGTCTTTCCAGTTCTCTCCCTCATCCCACTGTGGAGGAGTGCACAAGTGACTGTTTGGCTAAGCTCCCCACTGGCATTAACCAACATTACTGTATCTTTTCTACTGTCTTTTTGTTCCTGTCCCTCAGGACTGTCTCATGAAGTGTGTAAAACAGATGATCCTCAAACAGAAAAAAAAAAAAGGTGATTCAATATGGTGTCTCATTTTTACTCTTAAGCTGTATATTTCATTTGTTAGACTTCATTGAAACCATGTCCTCAAGGTAGAGTTACTGCTTTGCTTTCTTCTTTTTTTTCTTAATATATGCTTGAAATTTCTTCTCTAAAATTTGTCAGATTTGGTCCAAATCTTCCTGAATATAGATCAGCTTAAGCATAGTATCTGTCTCACTTCTTCATCCTTTCTCAAAGGTCTTAAAAATGTATCAAATCCAGTGCAACATTAATTAAATTAACATCCTTTATTTTATTTGTTTTTAACATCTCTTGATGCACTAGAAGCTGCCTTCTCAAAAAAATGGTAGCTCTTTCATACAGTCTTGGAATTCAGCTCAGTAGGGATAGGACTGCAAAAAACTTACTCAGAATATCCACTTTTCCTTCCTAGGTTAATTCTGGGATTAGAAATCCCCTCAGTAATGTCCAAAGTGTCAATATGAATGCTTCAAATGATGTTGCCACCAAAAATATTGTAGCAACACATGACCATAATCATGTATATTAACGATGAATTCAACTAATGATTAGGGGGTTTTGTTTGGTTGTTGTTAGTTTTTTTGCTCATTTCCAACAGCTCATGCTCATTAGCAGCAGCTGCTCTCTAGGATCTACAGTCACTCTACAAAAAAACCAAAACAACCCAAACCAAAAAGCCCCATAAATTAATCTAGAACTCTTCCTAAACCATGAATAAAAGGGGAGTTGAGACTGGAGGGTGAGTCTTCTTTGGCCATTTACAATCCCTGAAATTCATCCAGGGAGCTTATTTCTTTATATACAGACATTATTGATGTCACCAAGGAACTGAAGGTGTCTGAGTGAAAATAAAATTCTGTTCTGATCTCTTTAATTAGATAATGAATTCATAATTTGTGCTAGGATTTGTTTATCTTGGCAAAATATGGAAGTCTAAACTGACCTTGCTATAACTGTTACATCATTTGGAGGAGGTATTATTTATAAAAACTCATCCTTGTTCCATGTTTTAGGATTCCTCCTTAGTAGATGCTTAACTCTTCAAAGTACATAATCTTTTTCCTCATGCTTATGTTATACTTAATTTCATTCCAAGAGATTTCAAATTAATTCTTCACAAACATCCTGGTAATTTGCCATTGTATACTCAGTTATTGTAGTTTGCCACATGCACTGTTATCAAAAGCAGTTCTTGTACATCAGAAATTCTTCTTTGCAGAGAAAGGCTTGCTTTAATTTCTTAACCAATTTCCTTTGGCTCATACATAGCCCAATCAAAAATTTCAAAAATAAATCTCAAACAAAAGACTTCTGTATTTCTTCCTCCCTCCTTTCCATTCTGAGTCAAAATTTTTACAGTGCAGTATCTACATTCTTAGCTACTCTAGTCTAAAAGGTTAAAGATGTGACTTGATGAGAACTGAGGCAGAACTTTAAACCTTCATGCCATATATTCTATTAAAAATTTACCTATCCAGCTTTTCTGAGCTAGTCCTTCAATTTCTAACTCTACATTATGCATGAGAAGAACGACACTTTCTAGAATCTGGTTTAACGGTTTTACCTGGGATAGACAAAGATTCAGGAGTCCTATCTATATATTCACAGCACAGCTTACAATTTTATCTTGCCAATGGAATTTAAGACCACCTCACATAATGTTTAAATGTCTACATAAAGTGCTGATTCACAATCCAGAAATGCCTTTGCGTTTTTACCACTGATGTGAAGGAAAGTTAGATCAGCTGCACGGTGTAAATCTGCACTGTAGATATTTATGATTAACACAAATCCCATTCTAGATTGTTAATTACCCAAAATCTGCTCTTCTCTAATACATCTCCAAGTCAGTTGTCCTTTTTACTTCTTTAAAGTGTACATGTTGGAAAGCTATACTAAAGAAATGAATATATTTATCTTCTCACCCTTTTTGCTTGGAAGCATATGTAAGGTAAAGAAGCATGACATAGGTATCATCCTGCATTACCAATAGCTGAAGGACTGATGGCAGTATTTGTGCATTTGTGTATTACAACATCTTTGTCATAGACAATTTTTTTGGGCATTTAAGACAACATGCCTAATTTTAGCCACATGAAGGCCAAAATCCCACTTGAATTCTGCACTGTGTTAGAAGGGCAGAGCTAATGGTAAAGCTTTTCAGACACTGGAATAATCAGGACTCAACTTTCAATTTCATGGAACTTATAGGATTAACACTTTTAGGCATGTGACCTGTTCGACTTTGAAATTGGTGATTTTAATAAGCATCTTTCATGCATACAAGCAAAAAGCATTATGTAAGGTTTCATAAAGAACATTCATATAAAGTATATTTTCTAAAGATATGATAAACATGAGAATATTTCCCAGGCTTCATTTTTTGATTTTAATTATCTAACAAATTCATAATAAACAGAACATTTTAACAAGTTATAAAGAATTTTTTTTTTTTTTTTTTTGTACAAATTCTAGCATGCGAAATACTGTTTAGCTTTGAAAGGAGAAATTAACTGACAAGACTTCAAAGAAATAATGAGACTTGACATTTCATAGAAAGCCTTGATAGAATTTAGAGAAAAAAATAGCACAATCTTACATTTCAGGAAGACTTATACCTAATACTATATATAGTAGGCTATCTGGACAGGTATTAAGTTGAATACATTAGCTATCTTGTTGCCTTTTATAAAGTCAGCTGGTTTTCAGGATATCTGAAGGAATATCAACAAAAAGTGCCAATGTCTGTAATGTTGCTGCCATTCATTAAAGTGAATTGATCAGATAATCACAGTTGCTAGCTGTGCCAATGAGGAGTCAAATAATTATTTATTCTGCTTAATGGAATCCACAGAATTCATTAGCTATACTAGATGTCTTCTAATTATTCATTCTCTACAGAAGAATTAATGTATTTCAAGTCATCAAAAGACCAGCCATGCAATCATAGAGTCTATGAACTCTATGAATAGTTAGAGTTGGAAAAGAACCTTAAGATCATCTAGTTCCAACCCCCCTGCCACGGGCAGGAACAACTCACACTAAATCATGTCACCCAAGGCTCTGTCCAACCTGGCCTTGAACACCGCCAAGGATAGGGCATTCACAGCCTCCCTGGCAACCCATTCCAGTGCCTTACCACCCTTACACTAAAGAATTTCTTCCCCATATCCATTCTAAACTTCCCCTGGTTAAATTTAAACCCATTGCCCCTTGTCCTTTCACTATAGTCCCTAATGAAGAATCCCTCCCCAGCATCACTATAGGCCCCCTTCAGATATTGGAATGCTGCTATAAGGTCTCCAAGCAGCCTTCTCTTCTCCAGGCTGAACAGCCTCAACTCTCTCATCCTATCTTCATACAGGGGGTGCTCCAGACCCCTGATCACCCTAATGGCCCTCTTCTGGACTTTGTTCCAGAAGTACCATGTCCTTTTTATGTTGAGGGCACCAGAACTTCACAGAATACTCCAAGTGAGGTCTCACAAGAGCAGAGTAGAGGGGCACGATCATCTCCTTCGACCTATTGGTCACACTCCTTTTGATGCAGCCTGGGATACAGTTGGCTTTCTGGGCTGCCAGCACACAGTGCCGGCTCATGTTCATTTTCTCAGCAAACAACACCCCCAAGTCCTTCTCTGCCCAACCTGTGACTGGGATTGCTCTGACCCGTGTGTAGGACCTTGCACTTAGCATGGTTAAACATCATATTGGCAGCAGCCCCCCTCACAAACATGTCAAGGTCCCTCTGGATGGCATTCCTTCCCTCCAGCATATCGACTGAACCACCCAGTTTGGTGTCATCTGCAGACTTGCTGAGGGTACAGTCAATCCCACTGTCCAAGTCACCAACAAAGATGTTGAATAGGTCCAGTCCCAACACCAATCCCTGAAGGACACCACTCTTTGATGGTCTCCAGCTGGACATTGAACCATTGAGCACAACTCTTTGCATGTGGCCATCCAGCCAATTCTTTATCCACTGATTGGTCCACCTATCAAATTTATATCTCTCCAACTTAGAGTCAGGGACTTTCATGTTGGATACCGTCAAACGCTTTGCACAAGTCCAGGTAGATGACATCAACTGCTCTACCCCTGTCCATCAGTTCCGTAGCCCCATCAC
>JANRGW010044832.1:1659-44114 GCA_024733675.1 Psilopsiagon aymara
GGCACTCTTTGGTTACTGTCATATGACAGATACCAAAGAAGAGCAATTCCTTATCATCTACTTCATCCCTAACAATGTAAAACACAGCAACAGTAAAACACAGCATTTCTTCACAGCATTTTTTTTCTGTGAAGCATTTAAGATTTACTGGCAGTATTGTTTAAAAAATATATTAAGCTTTACATTAAACACTCTATTTGTTCTGGGATTAGGCACTCTTTGGTTACTGTCATATGACAGATACCAAAGAAGAGCAATTCCTTATCATCTACTTCATCCCTAACAATGCACTGGGAATGATCTGTTTTTAGGGAATCAAAAAACCTTTTACTGAAGTAATTAAAGCCAATATTGGAGATGCACATGCAATGGGACAGAGGCCAATCACCTTCCTTCGTCAGGTAAGGATATTATAAAATAATTATTTTTGATTTTTTATTGGATTTCCAGGAATGCCTTAAAATCTGTCTGATATGTGTGTTAGCATTAAAGATTCCCTACATGCACTTAGACTTAACGTAGTTCTTTTGTAAAGAATTACAGATTTTGATTTCTGAGCTCAAGTCCTATACCTTGCTTGCTGAGTGTCCTCTTTCCACACAGTAGCTTTCCTTACATTTCTTATTATTCCTCAATGATACATTCTTCTGCCACTTCTCCTATGTTATCAGTCTGCCCATTCATTACTGATAATGCACTTACTTCAAAAAAGAAAGTGATTGTCTTCAAAGTAAAAAGCAAATTCTTTTCTTCATCTGACAGTTAAAGATCTGCACACAGTTGGGTGCAACTAGTTGTACTGTTGCTGATTTTGCACATTTTACCTCTGGTTGGTTAGCTTTTAGGAAAGATTACAACAGAACTCACCTTTGTGTATTATTCCTAAAACACAAGCAAGGTTTAAAACTAGTCTTAATGCTATTTACTGAGTATCCCTTAGACACACATGTAAAATCCACAGTCTATAAGAATACAAATTCAGAGTTCCAAGACAAACTGAAGCCCTCTCAAACTGCGGGTCCAGGTGATGGCATTATAAAATGGAGCTATGCAGCAAACTTCTCAGCAAACTAGGAAGACCAGAGCTGCTTACAAATTATTCGGATCCAATATTATTAAATAAAGTACTTGGTAAATGGGAAATTCTTCCTTTCCATGATTGGGTGCACACATGAATTAATTCTTCAGTCACTGTCCCACAAGATGACAACAGCCTATCCATATTACACCATGTAAACATAAAAATGAGAGAGAGACTGTAACAAATTAAGCTGATCTTAAATCTCTAGCTATAGCTTCTTTGTGTCTTACGTTCCTTCATAAACTTAATTCTGCTAGGTCATGTATCTACTTCTACTATGTTTTATATCACCACTTCTTTTTTAATTATTTCACACAAAACCAATTTAGTAATAAGTTATTTTTGGGAAGGATTATTGGAACATGCAACTGGGGCTTCAAAATTCGATCAGATTTCTCAGTTCTGCTCCATTTTAAACTCATGGTTTCTGCCCTGGGTTCAGCTGTAGCAGTTATTTTTCTTTCTTAGTAGCTGGTGCAGAGCTGTTTTTTTTTACTTTAGCCTGAGAACAGCACTGATAACACCAATGGTTTTAGTTGTTGCTAAGTAATATTCACTCTGACCAAGGACTTTCTGAATCTCATGCTCTGCCAGGGATGAAGGGAAGCCGGGAGGGACCAAAGACAGGACACCTGACCCAAACTAGCCAACGCGGTGTTCCATACCACATCACATCATGCCCAGTATATAAACTGGGGGGAATTACCCAGAAGGTTCTGATCAGTGCTCAGGTTGGGCTGGGTGTTGTTCAGCAGGTGGTGAGCAATTGTATTCTCTCTCCTCATTAGTCCCCTTATCATCATTATTGTTGGTGGTAGCAGTAGTGTTTTTTTATTATACCTTAGTTACTGGACTGTTCTTATTGCTCAACCCATGGGTCTTCCATTATTTAACTTCTCACCATCCCTGCAGAAGCCAGGGGAAGAAAGGGGATGTGAGTGAGCAGCTGGACTCTAAGGTGCAAGCTGGGCTTAAACCATGACAGTTTCTTGTCAATAAAATGGGCTAGTAATTCACAAAGCGTGGAGGATAGTGCTGTTTAGAGATAACGTGAGTAATCAGCTGTGTTTTAGTGTATTTGAGCCATGCATAGCTCACCTTGACTCCAGTCTTCACTGTTCATAATACTAATAGTTAATAATTCTATAACTTTTTATGAACAGAACGTGGATCCCAGTAAGATTTCTTCACTTCTGTAAGCACTAGCCTTAACAAAACAACTGCAAACTCTTCATCAATAACCTTTGTTTTAAATTATCTAGGATTTGTGATTTTCATTTCCAAGGAAAGTTAACAGTAATATTACCAACTTAATATAACCTTTGAGAAGTGGCCAATTTACATTTTCTTGGCACTTTAGGTAGTAGCACTGTGTACATACCCAAACCTGTTGGAGAGCCCAAGTTTTCCAGAAGATGCCAAAAAGCGGGCCAGACGGATCTTGCAGGGTTGTGGAGGAAACAGCTTAGGTAAGCATCTTAAGTTTTAGTTCCTGCTGTTGGTACTAGAATCAACAAAGGCAGTTTCAGTATCTGCAGTGCTGAAAATTTCTCAATCATATTTTATAGGATTGCAAGTCAAATGGGTGTAGTCTAGAGCAAAAGGATAGGGAGAGAGTTCGTGGTGTGGCATACTGATAAGCAGTGACTAACACCAAATTTTTGAAAACTAAACCCACTGTAGACCTTACTGATCTGCTCTATTGCTTTATGTCCTCTTTCCACCCTCTGTGTTTCTAGTATCATGTATCAGCCTCTTCTCTTGGTCTCAGTTGCTCATCACCCTCTGTCCAGCACTCCGAAAACACGTAGTCTGAGGCCAGTGGATGTGCAGGTGAATGGAGGTGACTCCTATCACTTTCTTGTTAGCCTGACATCTTACTGCTGTTCTCTTCATGGCTGAGAAGGAGATACTGGCTTTCTTGGGAAAAAGCAAAGGACAAAACCTGATCCTTCCATGTAGCTTGATGTGTTGTTTTCTAATAAAACCTTATTTTCAAAAACTGTCCATTCAGCAGAAAAGTGGCTTCACTGGATATGCACAAGTCATTTGAAGCATTGTTCCCACACCTATATTGGCCTCTTTAAATGTCTTAATTGCAGGGTTAATATGAATGTCTTGACTTCTGGATATGAACTAAATAACCTCAATACCAGTGAACTTTCATTTGGCAAAACTGTACTTGTAGTATTGAGCCTTGCTATTCCCAGCCTGTGTATGAAGGCTCAGATATGTCCTCAGCAGCTGTTGTGTTCAGTCAATACTCTGGGATTCCTTTGACAACAGTTACTTTGCATGTGGGATAACTGTAATGTCTTTCCAGACAGTTGACAAATTTACCCCTCTCCTACATATGAAAATATCTAATGTGTGCACTTGCAGTTTTTTGAGATGGGTTTATTTATTTGCATTCTACAGTGCAAACAGTTGAGTTCTGATCAAAGCTATCAGTTGAATACAATTAAGAGTAGAAGACCTGAAAATTGAGTTCAGGTCTTCTGTATATCCTCACTGAATCATGGGGCTTAATGCTTAATGGAGCACAAGACAGAATGACAGCTTAGGTTTGTTCTGCTTTAACAGCAGCTCCTAGCTGTGGTCAGAGACCCATGCATAGACCCAATATAACTCTTAGTCCCATAAAAGTAAATGTTCAGGACATCAGGGAACTTTGTGCCTTTAATTATCATTTTGTCCCATGGTTCTTTGTCTTGATGAATTATGCTTTCACAGAACTGTTATCCAGCAGACTACTAGCATATAACTGAGTGATAAGGTTTAAGTCAGGCAAAATTATTCCACTCCACGCAGTGAGCACAGAAGATTCTACAGCTTCGAGACGGTGTTCTAAATTAGACATACACTTGTCACTTTATTGTCCATAAATCTTAGGCTTCATAGCTTGAATCCATTCTTCACCTTGGCTTAGGCTTATTTTTACTCTTTATTGCACATGCTCAGCAGTGGTGTACGCAGGCATCTAACATCTTGCTTTATATAAGATTATTAGTTGTCCTCTGTAAACTGCATAAGGCCTGTAGATTGGGGTGATCCTAAACATATCTGATACAAGTAACTGAAAAGCAGTTGTGGGAGAGGCTGTAGGGGAGAGAGAAGCAGTTTAAGATTTTTGGGGTTTCAGACTGTCAGAGAAAATGGTATTGTATTATTTTCATAGTGCAAATAGAAATCTTATTTTTGTCATGGAGTTGTGCTAAGATCAGTCCAAAGAAATTTCTCTTGCACGTGCTACCTCTTTGCCTTGTTCCTATTAGTTAAATAGGTTTTGGTTGACATTCTGCAGTGGTTTTCAACATAAAGCAAATAGCAAGGAATTAGTCAAAATGGTGTTGTCCCAGTTTGCAGAGTAGCCTTTAAACCCTAGCTTTTACCACTCTAGTTTATTTTGTTTGTATTTTAATAATAATTGTAATATTATTCTAATTTCAAATGAACTTTTTTGTTCTGTGAACAAACCAACTCCCTTTCCTACTCCTTAAAAAAAAACACCAAACAAAAAACCCTTCAAAACCAAACCCCCCCAAAAAACCAAAACTAACCAGTCCTGGAGGTCCAAAGCCCTCATACATACGAAATACATCATATAATACAAGTTCAGGAGTTTTGTTAGCAAACAGAATATCTGATTGTTCATTCTACACAATTCTTATGTCATTTTTCACAGGATCTTACACTGCCAGTCCAGGTATAAGTTGTATCCGTGAAGATGTTGCTTCATATATTGAAAGAAGAGATGGAGGGGTTCCTGCAGATCCAGATAACATATATCTTACTACTGGGGCAAGTGATGGTATTACTGTAAGTGTTAAAATTAAACCTGTCTCTTCTTGGTGTAACTTATCAGCTGCCTTTGGAAATACAGATCTCTGTTGAACATCTGGTCTCACAACTCCTGTGAGTTTGATCTAACAGGTACTGCAGTCACATTAAGTGGATATGTGATACATCACAATATGTCAATTTAAGATGCCAGCTGAGAAACAGGCACATGGAAACAAAGTCTCTTAATATATGTTAACATGTACCTTTTGTAAAAGTAGTATAAATTGCATAGGGTCCTAAATACAAATTTAGGAGATTCAGACCATTCAGACTAAACAATGGTGTTTGTTCTCAGTGGTTAATATACATAAGCACTGAAGATCAGAAGGTGTAAGACTGTAGCAGAGAGAAGTGGGAATGAAGAGAGAAGTAGCGAAGAGAATGAAGTGAGAAGTCCAGCAGCTCTTCTTTCTAGTAAACTCTGCTAGTGCAGATAAATGCCAGTGAAAATCCCCAAAATCTCTTCAGCAGCCAGCTCATTTTTTAAAAAAGCATGAGGTTTTGGCTCTAAGCAAGGTTCAGAGTTTGTCCTCAATTAAGACAGGAATAACTGTCTCTATTAATTTTTTTCTTTTCACAGACACATTCACATTCACTGAACAACCAGCAGTTCTTTGCTTTTAAGGCAGCCTCTTAAAGCTTGTTCGTAAAAGTTCGGGTTTTGTTGTTTTATTAAAAAGGACAGCTAGTGGCAGAGTTCAGAATGACAGTGTTATGATACAAGCAGTTTTCCAGTTGTCCGTAGTGAATTGGCCTTATTCTAGCATTCTGGTGTGTGACTTTTTCTTTCTCCTTTTTTTTAAATTCCTACTTTTTCCCCAGACCATTTTAAAGATCCTGGTCTCAGGAGATGGAAAATCCCGAACAGGGGTGATGATCCCTATACCACAGTATCCCTTATATTCAGCAGCCATATCTGACCTAGATGCTATCCAGGTGAACTACTATTTGGATGAAGAAAATTGCTGGGCGCTAGATGTGAATGAACTTCGCCGTTCCTTGAAGGAAGCTAAGGCATACTGCAATCCAAAAGTCCTCTGCATCATCAACCCCGGAAACCCCACAGGTCTGTAGCAATTTTGGTTAATGAATGGGTTTTAACACTGTTTTGCGGTCTTTACTTCTTCCATTCGACATCACAGGCAAATTCTGAAAACCTATGAAATATGTAACACTGAAGTCTAGAGATCAGTGGTTCAAGTAGGACAGCATGTCTTACTTACTTCAGTGTCATGGAACTCCAGGGATTTGGGAAGACAGGAGGGAGCAGGTTCACTTCACTGGATGCCATTTGAAGCCACAGCTTCCAGTAAACTTTGCAGACTTGTGGAATCACTTTATCCTTTTGGTCTTTATCAAAGATCTTGTCTCTGATGTGGCCTGTAGGCTCTTGCCACTGAAAGGAAATGACTAAACGTGACTAACACTCTGAACTCTGTGGCAACCACTGCTGCACTCAGAATAATTTAGGTTTTTGGGTAGCTGAGGTTGATTAGTGAGAAACTAGCTCCCACTTAACTATCATGCATGTATTTCAACTGATCAGTTATATGTGGAGTACTCTTAGTGAGTTAAATTACTGTATTTCACACTTCCTTTGCTTGAGGTAGGCTAAGTTAGCTTGAACCATAGATGCTCCAAAAATGGTCCTTAATTTCACACTTACTAAATTGAATTATAAAATTCAATAACACTTTCCTGAGAAAGAAGGATATCTTGCTGAAAGATAATAGTCTAAGTAAGTCTTGGTGAAAAGATTTGTGTACATATAAATGCTCCACTAACTTTCTTTTTGATTTAAAAATCAAACCATAGGACAGGTGCAAAACAGAAAGAGCACTGAAGATGTGATACACTTTGCTTGGGAAGAGAAACTTTTTCTTCTGGCTGATGAGGTAATGGGATAATCTGTTCTCCCTAATGCACAGTTAAGAGTACACATAGAAGGCGTAATTTTTTTCCAGGTGTAGTATTGGTGGGTTTTTAAGTACAGGGAGCAAATTCTCTATTATTATTTTAAGCCATGAACAACATGCAATATTCTTAATATCTGAGGATTAGTATGAGAGATATCTTGATCTGCATTTAAACTAAAAAGAGCAGGGGACATGAGCAAGGACACACAAGGAGGAACTTTGCTGGAACTGACCGAAAAACGTATGTGATGCTCAGACTACTTCAAATGAAAGAAACAGAAGAAAAATCAATTAAAAAAATACAAGAAAAGGTTAAGTTATACAAAGACAATCACTGTTTTTCCAAGGAGTAAACTATTAAGTATGGCCACATGAGATAAAATGCATCATTACAGTAACTATCATTAAACAAATAATTAACTATTATTAAACAAAAAAGACACAAGAACCTTGTGTCTTTTAATGGGTTTAAGTTTTGAGTGTTACTACTGTTTCTTCAGACCTGTCTCTCTAAAAGGTCATATTTTATCTTCAGTTGGGGGAACAGAGCACATTAATGTCTTCTGACTGTTCAGGTTTACCAGGACAATGTGTACTCTGAAGGATGCCAGTTTCATTCTTTCAAAAAGATTCTCTATGAGATGGGACCCGAGTACTATAACAATGTTGAGCTGGCCTCTTTTCACTCCACCTCTAAGGGATACATGGGCGAGTAAGTCTGCTTTAGTTTTTTTTTATTTCATTTTCCTCATTAATATGGTTGGACAGCCATTCATGTTAGTGGCCTGAAGGTAATCGCTGTTTGTTATACCTAAAAATTATTAAGAAAAGGAAGACAAGCATTTAAAGCACAAAGCAACAGATTTAGCTCAGTGGTTTTCAAAGTACTGAATAGCAAGTGTATTTATTTCAGACACCTAATGTCTCAGTTCCACAAAGGCGAAATCCTACAGTCCTCAACTATGCCCTTGATAAAGGAAAATACGGTCTCCAACAGTCAAAGGAACAGCTCAAGAATGACTGGGATATTTTTTATTACAAATCCTCAGATTTGGTTGTTCTGAGGAGGAAGAGGTGGAAGAAAAAGAATTTTCTGATTAAATGAATGCTGCTATAGCCATGTGCTCTTGTTCTTAAGAGCTAATAGTCCATGCTAATTGTCAACTTGCCTAATGGGGAAGCTGCATATGCACCTTCTTCTCTGGTTGGGATACCAAAGCTTAATGACAATATAATTTAATTCCATCTTTAAACATCAATATAGCAGCTGTTTCAACATCTATGTGTTGCAGATTTTAGGATCCTCATTAATTGCCTTTCCACTTCTGCAGTCACTTTCATTGCTTTTCCAGTACTTTTACACTTGAGGTTAACTAAACTTTTCTGTTCACTTTAATCACAGGTGTGGCTACAGAGGAGGTTACATGGAGGTCCTTAACTTGCACCCAGAAATTAAAGGACAGCTTGTTAAGTTGCTTTCTGTTCGCCTTTGTCCTCCAGTCTCCGGACAAGCAGCTATGGACGTTGTAGTAAATCCTCCAATACCTGGAGAAGAATCTTATTCACAGTTCATAAAGGTCAGCAGTAACGTTCTTTTGTGCATTTCCTAAGCCTAAGTACTGTGCACTCATGATTTGCACAGAGACCAGCCTCCTTTTGCTTCTTCTCCAACAATCCTGTAATAACACTAGTTTACAGAACTCTGCAGGGTATTTTAAATTAACTCAATATGACTACCTTTCCAAGTATTTTTTATTCCTGTTACAGTTCCTTTGTTTAGAAACAAAAAAACCCTAACTGCTTAGCTTCTCTCCTGTGTTTAGCAAGACATAGGAATTACTAAGTAAGATTTGTTTTTACTAAAATCTAAACAAGAATGCAAGTTCAAATAAAGTTGTAAATCAGCCTTGTTCCTGATGTCCAGTGCCTCTAAAAACTGAACATGGCAATCCTTAAGAAATTACAGTATTTCATCAGATCAAAGGTTCAGTTAACGTGGTTTCTAAAAATAGCCAAGAGTGGATGCTCTGAAGGAAGAATGTAAGAAGAGGGCATGTAGATAGAGACTTCTGCAGGCTATTGTCTGTCAACAATGCTTTGTAGTTGTATCCTGCTAATGCATTTTTGCATTGATGTCTTTAAGAGTGTGACTGGAATTAGGAAAATCATTTGCTCCAATAGCTCTGCAAAGCCCTAAAAGTGCTTAATTCGGGGAGGCTTCTTGAAGCATCATAGGTTTTTCTGTTGTTTTCATTGCCATTTCAAATACATCAAACTGAACACTTTCCTTTTAAACAGGAGAAGGAGTCTGTTTTGAACAATCTTGCCAAAAAAGCCAAACTAACAGAAGATATGTTTAACAATATACCAGGAATGCACTGCAATCCACTTCAAGGAGCTATGTATGCTTTCCCACGAATCTTTATTCCTCCCAAAGCTGTTGAGGAAGCTAAGGTCAGTCAAGTCATTTTTACCCCAATCCATTTTAACCTTCAAATATTTGTGCCTGCCGCTTGTAATGATGGATTTTTATTCCATGTAGTACAAAGCAGTACTTTATTGACTATGTATGATCTTAAATATAACATGACTTTAAGAGAGGAAAACAAAATGGAGCATTTCATTACAGTGATAAGGCTTCCAGGTTGAGAATCCTGACAGAGGATGTTAGTGTTCATAGATTAAGTCATATGGTGGGCGAATAGCTGAACCTGTGCAAAGTCCAAGCTGCTGCCTGTATGTTGGTTAGGTTGGCCAGGATGTGGAATGGGGATTGTGAATGGCAGTGTACTGCTGACTCTGCAATATAAGCCCAGTCTAGGAAGCGTGGGAAAGAGGGAGGGAGGTTTCCTTACTATTTTCATTTTTATGTATTTGTGCCAGTAAGCTACATTACTGAAAGACAAGTCTTTTTGATCCTAACTAGATCTGTGTTTTCTAACATCTAATATTCATTTTTTTAAAGGGAAATTTATCAGCATAGCTGAGGATAAATTGAGCTGGTTTTCAGCTGATTACTTGATTAGGCATATAACCTGCATCTGTTTAAGAACTTCCATAGTTGTTAACCAAGGGATTTTCTAGTCAGCAGATAATTCAGTGGAAAAAACATAGTAACTGCCAACAAAAGTGGAACACACACCTTTCAAATTAGTTTCATCTCAACAAATATCAGGTGCTTAGATTTTTGTAAGTTGATTTTGAGACACTTGACAAAAAGCTACAAGCAAGGAGAAAACCAAGAATATCTAAATCTTTTCTTTTGAAGCAAGTGTTTTGTGTAAGTTCTTCAGTCTTGTTCCTCCATGAAATAGTTACTGTTATTTAATTCACAATGTGAGCTGTCTTACTAGCAACTGCACTTCATTGTCTTTAGGAAACAGAGTAAGAAAGTAATAATGTAAGATAAAGATTTGGGAGGAAAAGCAGTAATGAAATTCTGTATAGTGGGAATATTTTTACTTCAAATAATTCAAAAGCATCCATTCCCTTAGGTTCATAAAATGGCACCCGATATGTTCTATTGCATGAAACTTCTGGAAGAAACTGGAATATGTGTTGTACCTGGAAGTGGATTCGGACAAAGGGAAGGAAGCTATCATTTCAGGTGCAGTTTCTGTTTCTTTAAAATCAAACTAACTATAATAAGCTAAGTACCATGGCAGTATTTTCTCTTCTGATTAAGTATAAGGATTTTTGTTTCAGTTTACGTTGTTTTAATTTCTACTGTGCATTTTCTGTGCACTGATAACTAGGTCAAAGACCTGTTCGCTAGATGAGCTATTCAGTCTTTTATGGTGTTTTCACAGATTGTGGACATAGTTTTGTTCTATTTTTATACACTGACATTTTAAATGCCTTCTCCATGAATACAAACAATAATAATAGCTTATCCTGTAATCTTAACGTCAGCTAAGGCATTACAAAAATTGCCCTGCTTTCTTTTGGAGGGAGCGTTTAAACAGTGTTTCCATATGGAGGAACTGCATGAAAAATGCAGGATCACCTTCCCTATAAATCTGTTCTTTAAACACGCTGAATAATTCTCCACTTTACTAAAACAAGATGTTGGACTAAATCTTCTAATACCAAAACTGTAAACATAAACTCTATTGCTTTTATTCCCAGCAAACAGCAGTTTACACCAGCTGAGCCACTGATAGCTAGAATTTATCATATATTTTAGTCTTGTTTGGTCTGAAGCAAAGTAACAAAGGGTAACTTTAGCCATGAAAGCTCTGCAATACAATATCTAATCCAGATAGTTGGATTAGATATCCGGGTGCATGCAGCTGTAGGAAAAAACTTGTGCAAGTCCATGCTTGTGCCAAATGTGGGAAAAACATTTTGTGCTGTAGGTCTTACATATATACTCTATATGCAGAAGAAGAAATAAAAAAAAAAAATTTCAATTCAGAAAGAAATGTGTATTTACTCATAACTGCCCACCCCTAAAAGTCAAACAATATGTTATTGGCATAAATAACACAAAAATGGAAACTGAGTTGCAGTTATTTCTGATAGCCTTTTTTATCACTTCTCAGAAAATAATAATTCTTGAATTCTTGTATATTCACCAACTGAAAAAAATTGCTGTAGTTTAATAGTATAGTTCAATTACAGTATAAATGTAGGAAATAAGATAATCGCATCAAAACAGATACTAAACTTAACACATTACTAGCTGTGTCCTGAGATTAATCAAGATCTGTGCAAAGATCACAATTCAGTCTGTTTTCAAGGTAACATGGGTTTTGTTTTTATCCTTTAAATATTATTTTTCAGAATAACCATTCTTCCTCCAGCAGAGAAGCTGAAGGTCCTACTGGAGAAAATGAAAGACTTCCATATAAAGTTTCTTGAAAAATATGCATGAAACTACTGTGGCTTTTTCTCATCATCCCCCCCCCCTGGTGAATACAGAAAATGAGCAAAGATGTTCTGAAAATGTGCTGTTCATCTAATTTAACTGAATTCAAAATAGGTAGAGCCAATCTCTGATACTGCTACAACCTATTGGACTATTAAATTTAATGTCTGGTATAGAAGGTGTTGTTACACCAACTTTTTTTTTTTAAGGGAAAGAGAAGGATATGAAGAAAGCAGTGAGAAGAAGGAGTTAGTAAAGGATTTTGTGCCTTGATTGGAAGCTATATTAATGAACTTTTGACTCAATAAGCTGGGGAAAGAAGTCGATCATAAAAAATGCTACTGTTGGGGGGTGTTTAACAAAACAAATGTCAAGAGCAATTGTTTAGCTAGGAACATGTTTCTCATCTTAAAAATTCTACTAAACAAAAATTCAAAATCCTTCATTATAGGTATTGTTTTGTTTAATTTTTTTTTTGGGGGGGGTGTTGTTAAATATGAAGTGTTCTCCAGATCTGGTTAAGCATGTAGGTACAATGTGCTTATTAAAAAAAATCATAATCTTTGGTAGATGTGTGCAGATACCTTTGAACTTCTGTTAAAAGAAATCCTGCCATCGCAGTGTAATCTGACTGCAGCATACAGTTCTGATCAAAGGAGTGAACATGGTGTCTCCTTGAACCCTATTTTTATGAAACTGAAACATAATGGGGAATAATAGCTTCGTGTTCATGCTGTGCAACACAGTATCCCAGCATAAGATAAGAACACTGAGCACTTCCTTTCGTAACAACTCCATCAGTCTCCTGTTAACTCGTATCTTGTATATACATGCAACACAGTAAGATGCTGTTTCAAAGCAAATGTGAGTACTGTCACTCTTTTCAAGTAGGGTGAAATATGACACTATTTCAGAATTGCTTTATCTACGGAGAACATTTGTTTGGAAGCACAAGAGATCTGTTAGATGGCCAAAATCCTGCTCAAATGGCAAAGACTAACATTCTTTAGCAGGGGGAAGACTGGGGGTGCTTTCTAGTGAAAGAAAAGGTATTTAAGGGAAAGTGTCCTGCGCCAAGCATAAGGATAACAATAGTACAGCTCACACTTCTATCTTCCACAGTCATGCTTCTGGCTGATGACCTTGAGTGCTTATTAAAACCCAGTATTAAAAAACAGGTCACCGTCTAGGAGTACAGCTATATTACTCTACTAATCTGTGCCAGTTTCCCTGCACAGCAAAAGAAGGCTTCTGTTCCTCTAAATTTGGAAGCTGGACACCTTCCTCTAGCACTGATAAAGGACTGAAGGAACGTAGCTTCTGGTATTCAGACATGAAAGTATTAGTATTTGTCAGGCTTAGGCTCAGCATTTACAATGTTTACTCATTAAGAATGTGTCATTTAATCTAGTCATTATTTTTAAGTTATTATTTAGAAGTAAACTCATTTTTATGTCTACTAGCACTTTGTTAGGCTGCCTTTGTAGCTGGCTGAACTCCCTATGCTGATCCAGGTTACTAAAGCCAAGGGCTAGAGAATCACTGTAGGGATAAAGCCTGTGTCAATCTATTACGTGTGGAAGACGAGATATTGCCAGTAATTGTCCTGGCAACAGCAACTACTTCTCTACGACATAGCATTAGCCGCTGGTTTACTTCTCACAGGTCTTTAATGAAGTCTGTGAGAACAGTTTAATACTTCTTAATCATCTACTGGTAGTCCCTGGTTCATAAATTAAAATGACAAACTGTTATATAAAGTTACTATGGAGGCATAGAGAAAAAATTATCCTTGTAGAAAAGGACTTCTTCCAGGGCAGCAGACTGAGAACACTTACGTTGCTACTATCCATTGATAAATACAGCCTTTTATCTGTTAGTGCTCTCCACATCTTTAATATGCACTAATAAAACAAATCCAGAAAGCAAAACCATTGTAAGAGGTCAGAATATCATGTAAAAATAAGGCAAACAGCACATTCCTATTGTAGGAATGTGTCCAAATCAGATCTGGCTCTGGGTTCATGATGCAGTGTAGATTGAAGCTAAGATCTAACAACAGGAGTTAGAATATTTTTTTATATTTTTGTAATTACAGCTTTTTCATGGGGTAGTATTTGTAATCTTGTAAGTCAACAGATTTTATATTTGCCTTCGATTTGCACCTGATACTTCTGGAAGAAAACGTAAAGGTTTACAAGTTTCTAATAATCTACAAGTGTGAAAGGCTTTTTGTTTTAAGTTAGGACAGCAATTCTTACACTTTTAAATCAAAATATAATGGCATAAACTAGTTTTTTTCTAAATATTCTATGATGGTGCCTTTTATGTTTCTGACATTATAAGGGATAACTATTTGTTCTTGATGTATCTCATATGGAAGGGTGGTGATTTCTGTTATCCATCCACAATATTTGTATGTACTGTGATAAGGTTAATGTACATTTTTGTGGAATAATCCTGTAAAGCTAAGAAAAGATGCTTATTTTCAATGTCTCTGAAATATTTCATTATTAACAAACAATCCTGACTTTCAAATGCATGCTTCTAAGTTTGATTCTCCTACAGGTGCTCTTCATAATGGTACTTCAGATGTTTGAGACATCCAAATAATAAAGCACATGTTAAAACAAAAACAGGTAATAGTTCTCCATTTCCTCTGTCACTGAAGCAGCACTTGCTAGATTACACTATGAGGAATTGAACTTCATGTTCAAAATAGTATTTAATCCATCTACCTGATCATTAATTTCTGCATCACTCCAAAACTTGAAATTTGTCGAACTTGTTACCACAAAACTATTCTCTCTACACAGAGATGGTGTTGAGCATGTTTTATGCTCATAATTAATCATATCTTATTATGTAAGGAGTTAAGCAAGCCAGACTTTTCACAGAGAAGATCAACTGGTCAGTTAAGGCTGATCAACTGTGGCTCAAAAACTTTGGTGAGGGGTTTGCTTGGTATTATCAGCCATTTCCTTCTAAAAAACCTTACTTGGCCTGTATGAGGCTAAACTTGCAGAACACCACAGTGTTGTCTTTTTGCAGTGACACTTCAGGTGACTTTAGTGGTGTTTGGTAATTCAAAAGAAAATTAAATGTTCCTGCTTTCCTCTATACACATGCATGTGCCAGCACCACTAAAAAAAAAAAAAAACCCACAACAAAAAAACAAAGCAAGCTATTCTCTTCTTGGTATTGAGTATTTGAGTGTTTTCTGGAGCAGAAACATTTTCCTGTTTTTTTGAGGGAGTAGGTTGGTTCTTTTAGAAACAAGAATATTGTGGTCTGATTTTAATTCGTAATTAATGTTATGATTTGCCAGTCAGAATTTTTTACATCTTTGAGTGACATAGGCTGTCCCATCTGGATCAGTAGATAAGGACACTGCCAGACAAGTGTGAGGCAAAGAAAGCTAGTAACTAGAAAGCTTGAAGCATCAACTAAAAACACTCTGTGAAAACCACCAGTGTTTTAAAACATTATTCAGGTTCCCTTTTACGTAGTTCCTTGGTCAATAAAGAATATAGCTTGATCATCTGTACAAAACATATGATACTTATACGTCTGGTGTGATTTTTTTATTTGGATGCATGCAAGATAATAAGTTTTTGCAAGGAATACTACTTTTAAGGATATAGCTTTGAATGGTTTTATGCATTCAGTAAGACATGTAGTCATGCCTTTATTATATTCTGCATTATTACATGCTTATTAAATACTGTCTTCACCTGATTAGAATTTACACAACCTGTAAGCATTTGCATCAGGCAGAACAGGTTATTCACTTTGCTGGCTTTGAAGCACTGCAGACTGCTCACCAACAGCAGTAAAATAACAAAAGCCAAACCTCAACTCTGAAATAGTCTTTCCTACACAGCAAGATGATTTACCAGTGCTTGTCCAAATTCTGGAAGCACAGCCACTGCCTGCCCCAGCCCAGGACATGGGTCTGACACACTCCTGTGCCGGGTATGAACTCACCTCACGGATGAAAGCTGTCATCTGACGCCACGCAGCTCCTCACATGCTGAGGTTAGCAGCAGCCACTTCCAAGCGATTAACAAAACAGCACAACTTATTTGGTTCCAACAGGACAGAGCGCATGTGCATCTATGTAAGGCTGCCCAGCTTCTGTCAGAATGCGAGGGTCTCAGCTTCGTACCTGTCCATAAGCACCCAAACCCATCCCTGTGGCACTGTCAAGACGGGGGACCCCAAAATGCTCACTCTCACCGCCTCACTTTTGTCCCAGCTGAATGCCAAGCACTCCCTGGATATCTTCTCCCCGCTCTCCAGCAGCTCTTGTCGACACACAGGCCAGGGCCTCCCCATGCTGCCTGTCCTCTCACACACGCAACTTCTCTCAAGGGGTTGGGACCCCGTCTCCTGCCGTTCCAGAGGGTGTGCCCGCCGTGGCCTGGGAGAGGAGGACGGGAGGGAGAAGCCCTGCTCTCACAAAGCCGCCTAGAATCAGCGCATTTGTCCTGTGGGGTGGCAGCGATGCTCCTGAGGAAGCCAAAGGGCAAGAAGCGCAGCACCGACTTGGGCGTGGAGCCCAACTGTGAGGCTCTCTCCCAGGAGAAGGGCTTTCTCTCCACCTGTACTCGGCACTTCCCCTTGTAATGAGTACTTCTGGGGTTGCTCCTGGAATACTGTGCTCAGTTCTGGACCCCTCGCTGCAAGACATCGAGGTGTTGAAGTGGGGCCAGAAAAAGGCAACAAAGCTGGTGAAGTGTCTGGAGAGTAAGTCTGATAAGAATGGCTGAGGGAACTTTGTGGTGTTTAGTCTGGTAAAGAGAAGGCTCAGGAGGTATCTTACTGCTCTCTACAACTCTGGCTCTTCTACCAAGTAACAGGCAGTAGGACTAGAGATAATGGCCTCTTAAACTCTGGGGAGGTTTAGAGGAAAAAATTCTTCACCAAGAGGGTAATAAGACATTGGAACAGGCTTCCCAGGAAAATGGTGGAATCACTGTCCCTGGAAGTATTCATGAATCTTGTAAATGGGGCCCTCAGTGACGTGGTTTAGTGGTGGCTTTGTCTGTGCTGGGGGACGGCTGGACTTGATGATGTTTATGTATAACCAGGCGTTTCTATGATTCTGTGAATCAGCACATCGCACTAAGCAACTTCGAGCAGTAGGGTAGGGTCGGGGGCAGCGGTGAGGGCCTCGGGGCTGCCCCGCGCCTCACTGTGGCGGACTCTGGCGTTACCGCTGGTGCCCGCAAGCCTGTCATTGCCTGCACGGTGGGGGGGAAACGGTGGGTCCCGGGAAAGGGAGACGCCAGGCGGGAGCCTGGTTAAGGCGAGAGGTGAGGAGCGGGGAACGGCACGTTTCTCCTTGAGGGCAGCAGAGCGGCTCCCTAGCCCGCGCTCGGGCTGGTTAGGGGACGCCCTGGGGGTCGGCATGTCCTGCGGAATGCGCCGGCCCCGGATCGGGGGCGGCCGGGCTGAGGAGCAGCCCTTGCTGCGAGCGCCGTGCTCCTCTCAGCTTCTGTAAGGCTCCCTCGTCAGACTATGCGCATAAAGCGCTGTTACTTTACTTTCGAATGCGGTCTAGCAGCGCTTGTACTGGGAAACATGTAATACATACGGCGGTAAGAGCCTCTTTTGCTTTAAAGCCAAGGAAAATATCCAGGAAATTAAGAAAACTTGATTCACTCTTGCAAAGAGCTGAGGAGGTGTTTACGGTGGAGCTGCTGAAGTTGCCAGCTGCCATCAGGAAAATCAAGACACAAAAGTGTGTGTCCTGGTTTCAGCTGGGAAGCAGTTAATGTTCTTCCGAGTAACTAGTACTGTGTGCAACGTTTTGGCTTTACCCAGAAAACAGCGCTGATGACCTAGCGTGGTTTGGTTACCACTGAGCCATGCTCACAGAGCCGAAACCTTTTCTGTCTCTCACCCACCAGCAAGGAGGCTGGAGGGCCCAAGAACGAGGAGAGGACTCCGGGAGCGATAGCATTTGTCTTCCCACCCTGAGATGTTATGCAGCCCAGCTGTCCTGGGGATGGCTGAGCACCTGCCTGCATTGGGAAGTGGTTAGGGTTAGGAACTAACGTGACTGCCAATGAGTGTGGAGCTGCTTTGGACATGGAGGAACTTAAGCCACTGTCTGCCTTGCCTGGAAGTGTGCGCAGCTTTATATTTGTGAGGCATGCAGACATCATTACAGCATGTTACACCCTCTACTGATGCAACAAAACCTGTAGACTTGGTGACTTTTATATAAAAGTTTGCTTTGTGTGCTGAGTGTGTTAGCTAATCAGCAGTGGTATTGCACTGTAGGGATTCACTCAGTACACACTCTTGTTCAAGCAGGCTGACTCATGTAACACAGGGTGTTGAGACAAGGAGGCACCAAATGTAATCAGTTCTAAGTAATGTAAAGTCTGGTGGCTTTGTAATGGAAAATAACAGAGACCCTTGAAGGTAGTTGGCGCAGTTTTAGGTCCTTAGGACCTTAGTACAAAAATGTAGAAAAACAGGAACTGGGGATGGGGAGCATCCGGAACTAGCAGATATCCAGGATGGGAGCAGTGAAACTATCTGCTCAATAGGACAGGATGATTGCTATGTCTGCAATGTTAATTAAGCTGGAGCTTCAAAGACTACCAGTGGTTATGAATATTGTAAATGACTCTCAAAAACCACCATCACGTTTTTGATACATATGGGAAACTTTCTGGAAATTCATGTGTAGCCTCATGAATATGTATGTATGCCCAGTGACTGTATAAGGATGGCCTGTGTAGCAATAGGAGAGACACGCTTGGAGGCGCTATCGCCCATGTCTTCCTGCGCCACAATAAAGAATGCTTGCTTATCAACTTAAAACTTTGTTGCCGAGTTTGCTCCTGGAGTTTTCTCCGAATCAATGTAGAATTAACTAGTAACATTTTATAGAGTCCAAACCTTATTTCACATGCGCCCTTCAGCCACCTTGCTTAAAGCCTGAAGAGACGAAGAATAATTACAAGTCTAGTATTTTCTGTGTGTAAAAATGTGAGCACTTCTTTCCATCTGATTCTGTTTGTCCCAGCTGCAGAAATTATTTTGTGTTTCTGTTAGGTCGAAGTCTTTTACTACCGAGCCTTTCTTATCTAGTCGTTTACCTGTAGTGATGAGCAAACAAGTTCAGTTTTAACCTCACATTTATGCAGCAGTTTAAGCTGCGGTGCACAATTGGCATCAGAGGTATATTATGGTAAGAACTGATGTTTTTGGAATCCATCTTGCATCTGGAAGTTGCATGGGCTGCACAAAGGTCCAACATAAGACTTTTGATGAACATGAGTTTACTGTAAGCCCTTGCTGAATATATAATTCAACATCTAGCTTGAAAACATCTCCCTAAAAACATTAGCTTTAAGCTCTGCAGTGTATGGGGGATTTTCTTCTTGGAAGTCATGTTATATACTGTGTGACTATGCTTAGTATCCTTTCAAAGATCACATACTGAAATGGCCTAAGGTTTTCATTGTTGCTTTGTGGGAGTGACTATTCTGCAAGACTTGAATCTTGTTCAAATGCAACATACCTGCTAGCCAATGTTAGCTATTTAAGCAACTGTAATACTGAATTACTTGCATAGCATCATAGCCAAAAAGAACCTGCAGACACTAATTGTGGAGGTAGAGAATGAGCAGGCAGCCTTAGACAGCCTTGTTGGCTAACCTTGAGAAAAAGGGGAGTGGAAAGTGAACTGGAGGGGAACAAAATAACCAATCAGAAACCAGTTTGAGGCGTGTGGACAGCAGATATCAAACAATCATATATTGTTATAAATCATGAGCACAGAATGCATGTTATAAAAGAATGTGAGACATGTGAATAAAGATCTTCGCTTGCAACTACTTAAAAGTCCGTGTACTGCATTTCCACAAGAAATTATGCAAGTAGTAGTATATAAATACGGGATACTTTCCTGAGTTACAGATTTGCGAGGAGGTGAGGAAGTGGTTCTTGCAGCTGTGGTGGTAAGTGGTGATAAGATTTTATCACAGTTTATAGAAGTCTCCTTGCTGCAAACGTTTCAGGTGAATGCTTTTGTTTGGCTGTCTCTTTAAAGAAAAGTGGTACAAGAAGGATAGACAGACAGCCATGGCGCAGTTACGAACATTACCTAAAGTTTTAGGGCTATCTGCAGGCAGAAATTCAGATGCTTCTGGAAAAAAAATAATTGGTTTTTAGTCAGTTCCACTTCTATGACTTCTGGTTGACTGCCTTTTGTAGGATAATGGGCATTTAATGGGTAAAATCTGCTAACTTTCCCTTGTTGGATAAACTTTGTTTTAGACTGACTGCTCTCTGGAAGGCGTAGTGATTCAAAACTGGTGAGGACTAGCAGCAAAAAAAGGCAAGTCAATACATTAATAGACAGACTTTGTTCTTAAATTTTCTTCTTTTTATTGGTTTGAACTGAGCATTTGTAAAGTGAATGTAAAGCCTGAAGGATACAAGAGGGAAAGTGTCTAGTTAGAAATGTAACATACAGGTCCTGTCAGCATTCAGTGTAGAGCATCATGAGCTTTGTTACTCTTGAGGTACTTTCAAACAAGAGATAAGAATTCCTGCCCTGTGTATTTATCACTGAAAATGGTGATAAGAGACAGATCTAAACAACTTGTCAGTGCTTTACAGTATAGCAGAAGAGCTAGGAAATTCACCTCTATTTTCCCATAGGTCCCTCCTGCCTCAATGTTTTCTTTGCAAACACTCAGATTTGTAAGGAAAATACCATTTCTCTTCATACTGCAAAATATGCACTAAGAAGGATGCTGTCTTATACTAATCCTATTTTGTCTGGGGGTTGAAGGGGTATTTAAGTGTCTCCTTACTGTGTTGTGTGTTACCACGTCTGGTGAACACACATAGTTTGCTTTTAACTCCAATCCAGGTGAATGGCCATCAGGCAACAGAACTGATAGCTGTCAGTAGGTAAATAAGCTTCAAACAAATGACTTTGAAGTGGTCTTTTGTCGTCTTCATGAAACTTCTTTTTATTTCCCTAATATATTTTTAGTTAAGGTAACCAGATTTGTTAAATATGAAGAAGCCAAGTGTATTTCTACAAAGAAAACTTCTAAAATAGTAAGTTTATTCTGAACAAACAGCATAATGGTTTTATCAGTTCTGACCTGCTATGAACCCTGCTGGATTAATGACTGGGCAAGCAAATGGCATGCTGTTTGTTTGAAAAATCAATTGTTTCAAATTCGATGTATTTTAAGTTAAGCAGGGCTGAACTGTGGAGTAAATCAGTTTTATAATGAGGTACAATGTCTGCACCTCTGGTAACTAATTCACACAGATTTGTGAACACTGGCACAGTCTCTCTTGATATGCCAGTAAATCTTGATGGTTTGAGGATTCATTTTTTGCTGATTAAAAAAAATTAACTAAAAACCAAACAAAAAAACCCCCGAAGCTCAACCCCATTATTTAATACATGCTCTCACATATTTGTATGACTTGTGCATTCTTGTCACCTTGATCTCAAAAAAAATAGTATAAGTGTATTAATTTTGTTGGTGAAATGTAGTGCTTCAGCCAGACACTGAAGTGTGTAGCAGGATGTTAACAAAGGCTAAAAGATTACATGTGGAGTTACAAGCATTAATTATAACAGAGCTTAGAAGTTGCAAGGTTGTATATTAGAAAGGTGGTTGTTTGTACAGAACTTCAGTATGAATTTTGGCATTATGAAACTTTCCATTTTATGTGTATGTAGAATTTGGGTTTTCTTGGTTTTTGTTTTTTTTTTTGGGGGGGGGGGGTTGGTGTTTTTTTTTTTTTTTTGGCTAGGCTATTCATACAGAGTTGTTCTGTGGAAATATCTATAACTGTGTCTAAAAGGGCACTTCTTTTAACTGCAGTCTTACATATGCATTTTCAGATTTCCAAAACAAAGTCATAGGTTTCATTGTTGTCTGGTTTTCAATGGCAAACTGAACCCTCTCTCTAGGTAACACTGATCTTTGATTGCTGAACTCAACTGAACCTGTGAATGCTTAATAAAATTCTTTTAATAAAGTAGCTGAGATTTAAGCCCAAGAGGAATACATCTGATAAAGATGTCTTCCAAAGCCTGAATCAGATGCATTGTAGTGATATGAACCTGAACAAAGAAAGCACCTCTAGCCAATGAAGGGACAAGTGGTATCTCACACTCATTGAATCGCACTATAATAAATCTATAGTATCAGTATCGATTTCTAAACAATACTGAATGGAAGAGAGTCTGGAAGGGAAATATCTTTCTTGCTCTGTTAGGAGTAATGAACTGTTCTGTAATAATTATTACATAGCTGAAATTGAGGTGTCATTAGTAGGAAAAAGCACACTTGTGAAAATGCACGCTTGCAAAAATACCTTTAAGCTGCTTACAGTCATGATGAACCAAATTCAAGTCTCACTATAGGATCTAATGAATTACAGTCTTGGTGGGTAACTGTATTATATTTTTTTAGAACCTCCTGCTATTTCAACAGCTCCAGCATGCAAGCTTGTATTCACAGACACTTGATACATTCAAATTATCTTCAGAGAAATGCAAGTTAAGCAACCTATCAGTGTTTAATGTGCCTAGAAGTAATTTTGATTGCTTACTTGAATTAGGATTACAGAGGTTTTGACTCAACGAAATCTATCTAGAGAAGGCTGCTTTGCCTGGGGAAGTCTGTAACTTCTCAGTCTTTGAAGGTTACTTTTATTTGGATGTAGTAAGACAGGGCCAAACCCACATGCCCTTACAGTATCTCCAAAACATGTGTAAGGAAAGGGAGATTGGAGGAATCAGTGAAGTAAACTTCTGTCATTGAGATTTCTGTGAACTGAGTTAAAATCCAAAACTGGAAAAAATTATTCTCTGGATTTAGGTCAACCACAGGACAAATATCCTGAGAACTAATCAGAAAAATTAATTCCTGCTGAGAAAAATATTTCCCAGGAAACTTTGCATACTCAAATAGAAAGCTGTGGGTGCTACTTTAATTATATGCAACTCGGGTGTTGCAGCACTCTCCTACATACCAACATAAATTACTTCCATTCCCCTGTGGCGGTAGGTCCCACTATATAATGCTACCTCAGGAGGGCTTTTTTACATGCATATACACTAGGCCTCTGTTGTAGAGCACTTCAACATTCTCTAATCCACCAGATGCCCGCCTTCATCCTAGCTAAAATGTTACAGTAGATGTAGACGGGGAAATAAAAGAAATAAACAAAAGCAATAACCGTTTTTATTTTCCCTCCTATTTACTTTTCTTTCTTTTTTTTTTTTTTTTTTTGAATTAGGTCTGTTCACTTTTCTGCAAGTGTCACTGAGACTGTTATGCCTCTTACTTCTGATTGCAGCACCACAAATTTCAAAGCCACCCCCAAGGTATCTAAAATGTAAGGGGTTTTTGGCTTGTTCTTAATAAATAACTTTATTAAATACCAAGACACTGTACATTAATATTAATCATCATCAATATAGACTTAATAGATCTTCACAGTATACCACTGAATTTGGTAGTGGGGATATGAACCAGTCACACAACTCCTGCTCTGAGTGTGCGTGTTAACACGTTCTTACAGAGCTGAAGGTTTTGATGTTGCAACTAACCCAGTTTCAAAAATAAAAACAAAACAAAAACCAAAAATCAACAAAAACCAACCAAAACCCCAACCAAAAAACCCAAACTGATTAAGAATATAAATTCTACTCCCACTCACTGCTGTGTGAAGGTATAGTTTACAGCTTAAAATAATTCCTGAACCCAGGACAGTATACACATCTTATTCCATAACATTCACATCATGCTCAGATCCTACATTTTTCAATACATCATCATGCTTGTCTCATACATATATATATACACACACATAAACACACACACGAAGAGAGTTTGGTGCATGGTAGGGGATGTGATATACCCACTCAATGTCATGCTCTTTTGCCCATGTGTCTATAAGGTTGTTCCGGAAATTAGTCCCATTGTCTGATTCAGTTCTCTCTGGGGTGACGGGTCACCACAAGATTTGTTTCTCAAGGCTCAGAAGAGTGTTCCGAGTGCTTGCCTTGGTGGGTTGGTGGGAGTGTGATATAAACAATCTGTCAAGCCTCACCATACTTCAGCCATCGTCCTCGGTACCAAAGGGGCTTTAAGCATTTAGGTTGCTTAATTGCAGCACACGTTTCACAGTCATGAATAACCTGTGTAATAGCATCCATTGTTAAATACACACCTTGATCACTAGCCCATCTCTGCCCTGATGGCCAGAAGTGTCATGGGCCCACCAGGCCAAAAATAGTTCACTCTTACGTTGCCAATCTAAGTCCATCTGAGCCACTTCAATCTTAGCAGCTTTATCTACTTGTTGGTTGTTCTGGTGTTCCTCAGTGGCCTGACTCTTGGGTACATGAACATCTACATGGCATCCCTTCACCACCAGGTTCTGCATTCAGGCACCAATATCTTGCCACAGTGCAGCAGCCCAGATGGGTTTACCTCTGGTTTGCCAGTTGCTCTACTTCCATTGCTGCAACCACCCCCACAGGGCATTTGCCACCATCCATGAGTCAGTATACAGAAAGTACTGGCCACTTTTCTCGTTCAGCAATGTCCAAGGCCAGCTGGATGGCTTTCAGCTTGGCAAACTGACTTGATTCACTCTCCTTCAGCAGTTTCTGCAACTTGTCGCCTGGGACTCCATAGAGCTGCCTTCCATCTCTGACACTTACAAAGCACTGCAGAGGCCCACCGGACTAGATAATTGCCCATACTATCCCACACACCCAGCCACTCATGGCTGTCCAGCTTCGGGGAAAACCTCTTGGAGGTCCTACTATATCATCATCTACTCCTAGACAAGACTTGAGCCAGACCCTGCTTAGCTTCCATGGTCGGACAAGATCGTGAATTCTCAGGGTAGTCATGCCATAGGCAAAACATAGAAAGCATATGCAGCAACAAGCTGATTCCCAGCAAGAGGAGCATGACTGTGGAGGAACGGTTAACCAATAAAGGGCATATCGACATAATGTTGCTGGCTGAGCAGGAGTTAGGCAGGCACACAGATATGTTGGAACGGCTGACTTAGCAAGGACACTGTGCTGCCAGCATTCTGTCCAGTATGTAGCAGGAAAAATATAGTTAATTGTAAGTTGTGAAGGGATGCGTACTTGCAGAGGGTCTGAGTAAGTTGTTACAGAAAGCTGCTGAGGAAGGCGTATAGGAAGGAACTGATAACTGTAACTTCGAAATGCAGCTGCGATTCTAGAAAGCAAGAAGGGTAATACAAGTGTAGTCTTTGTCCTAGTGTAAGTATGGTCTCTGTATTGTAATCAATGATGTATCAATTAATACGCGGAGCTAGCCAATTAGGTACTGCTTAGTATGATACAGTTGCAAGATTGAACAAGTAAAGGGGGGTAACATAACCATAGTCTTTGTTTTAACACAAGTGTAGTTTGTGTCACCAATCATGTATCAATTGTATTGAAGCCACTTATGTATAAACCAATATGCATAGCCAGCCAATCATGTATTACTTAGCATAACCCAAGAAGAAACAAAGTAAACATAGACTGGGGAAGTTAAGGCAGAACTGACCTTTATAAGCATAACCAATAATGAGCTTAGGTTTTGCAATATGTATTAGCTAATTAACAATCCTATAAATTGTAAGATGTTGTCTAATAAAGTTTGAAGCTTGCTGATCATTCATGTTGAGCGTGTCCAAGTTTCCCTCACCGTGACACACGATGCTTTCAAGGGCATTGAAAAGCATATTCAGGATCTTTAAATCTTCCAGAATCTACTCCCACTGTAAATAGTCTGCTGGGGGAGCAGAGGGTGAGAGGGAATTTCTCCTTCATAGGCTGACCACTCAAGGAGGGGAAAAAAGATGTGTAATTGCTAAACACTTCCATTATATGCCTCCCAAAGTATAGAGGTGATGACCACACTGGGAACACATACCAGCTCAGATTCATGATCAATGAGTCTATTGTATTACAAGTCATTGCCATGAAGTAAAGCAAAAGAATAACTCTAGCCCAGGCCCCCCAGCTGATAAACAATAAAAGAACAAATACCAGCTGTAAGTAAGGTATGACATGCTGAAAGTCTGAGATCAAGAGCAACAACTTTGAGACCCAATAAATCAGCATTGTGACAAGTGACTATTAATCCAAAAGAAAGAATATTTATCACAAACATGATTAGACACACTCTGGTCAGATATGTCATTATCTCAACACTTCGCGCTCAACGTTAGGCACCACAAAGAACTGTCATGGTTTAAGGCCAGCCGGCAACAGAGAACCATGCAGCTGCTCACTCGTTGCTGCCCTTTCCTCTCCCTGCTCCTGGAGGAATTGGGAGGAGAATTGAAAGAATCTAACTCCCATGAGTTGAGATAAGAACAGTCCAGTAACTAAGGTATAACACAAATCCACTACTGCAACCACCAGTAATAATAATGATAAGGGATACAACAAGGAAGAGGATACAACTGCTCACCACCCAGCAACAATACCCAGCCCGACCTGAGCAGTAGTCTAACCCTTCCAGGTAACTGACCCAATATATACTGGGCATGACATGCTGTGGTATGGAATACCTCTTTGGCTAGCTTGGTTTGTTTTGTTCAGGTGTCCTGTCTCTGCTTTCTCCAGGCCCTCCCTTCTCCCTGGCATATCATGAGGCTAAGAAAGTCCTTGGTCAGAGTAAACATTACTGAGCAACAATTAAAACATTGGTGTTATCAATGTTGTGCCCAGGCTGAAAGTCAAAAATCCAGCACTGTACCCGCAACTAAGACTGAGAAAAGCAACTGCTACTGCAGAACCCAGGACAGTGTCATGCTTGACCTTGCGCTCACCAACATGGAAGGACTGGTTGGAAAAGCTATGCTCCACGGCAACCTTGGTTATAGAGATCATGAGATGGTCGAGCTCGAGATCCTCAGGACAGTGAGAAGAGCGTGCAGCAAGATCGCTGCCATTGACTTCAAATCTGGCCTCTTCAGAAACCTGCTTAGTAAGGTTACAAGGGATACAGCCCTAGAGGGCAGGGGGCCCCAAGACTGTTGGTAGATATTCAAGAATCACCTACTACAAGCTCAGGAGCGATACATCCCCATTAGAAGGAAGTGCAGCAGGAGGGCCAGGAGACTTCTTTGGATGGTCTGAGGAAAATTTGACGGAAAAGAGAGGCTTATAAAGGTGGAAGCAAAGATAGGCAGCCTGGGAAGAACATAGAGATGTCATCTGGGAAGATAAGGACCAGATCAGGAATGGCAAGGCATGGTTAGAATTAAACTTGGCCAGGAATGTGAAAGATAACAGGAAGGGATTCTATAGTTCAAATATAGTTACATTACTGGCTACCCTGGGTTTGGAGAAGGCTGAGGTTCTTAATGACTTCTTTTCCTCAATCTTCACCAGCAAATGCTCTGACCATATCACCCAAGTCTCAAAAGGCAGACACACGGACTGTGAAAATGAAGACTCTAGGCCTACTGTACGAGAAGATCTGGCGCAAGACCATTTTAAGAATCTGAATCTGCACAAGCCCCTAGGACCTGACGAAACCCATGCATGGGTCCTGAAGGAACTGGTGAATGAAGATGCTAAGCCACTGTCCATCATATTTGAAAAATCATGGCAGTCAGGTGAAGTTCACAATGACTGGAAAAAGGGAAATAAAACCCCCATTTTCAAGAAGGGGAAAATGGATGAGCTGGGAAACTAAAGAGCAGTCAATCTCACCTCTGGGCCTGGCAAAATCTTGGAGCAGATTCTCCTGGAAGGCATGCTGAGGCACATGAAAAACAACAAGGTGCTTGGTGACAGCCAGCATGGCTTAACTAGGGGGAAAGTCTGCCTGACCCATTTGGTGGTCTTCTATGATGGAGCTACGGAATTGATGGACAGGGGTAGAGCAGTTGTCATCATCTACCTGGACTTGTGCAAAGCTTTTGACACTGTCTCACATGACAACCTCATCTCTAAATTGAAGAGACATCAATTTAATAGATGGATCACTTGGTGGATAAAGAACTGGTTGGATGGCTGCACGCAAAGAGTTGTGGTCAATGGCTCAATGTCCAGCTGGAGACCAGTAACGAGTGCTGTCCCTCAGGGATCGGCGTTGGGACTGGTCTTCTTCAGCATCTTTGTGGTGACATGGACTGTGGGACTGAGAGCGCCCTCAGCAAGTTTGCCGATGACACCAAGCTGGGTGGTTTGGCTGATATGCTGGAGGGAAGAAATGCCATCCAGAGGGACCTTGACACGCTTGTGAGGTGAGTTGATGCCAACCTGATGAAGTTTAACCATGACAAGTGTAAGGTCCTAAACCCAGGTCAAAGCGATGTCAATGAGAAAATGAATGTGAGTTGGCAGTCTGCAACTCGCAGTCCATCCAAAAGTTGGGGCTGTTCAGCCTGGAGAAGAGAAGGCTGCATGCAAACCTCATAGTAGCCTTCCAGTATCTGAAGGGGGCCTAGAAGGATGCTGGGGAAGGACTCTTCATTATGGACTGTAGTGACAGGAGAATGGGTAACAAGTTCAAACTTAAAGAGGGGAAGTTTAGATTGGATATAAAGAAGTTCTTTACTGTAAGGGTGGTGAGGCACTGGAATGGTCTGCCCAGGGAATTTGTGAATGCTCCATCGCTGAGGCTGTTCAAGACTGGTTGGTCAGAGCCTTGGGTGACATGGTTTAGTGGGAGGTGTCCCTGCCTATGGCAAGGGGGCTGGAACTAGATGATCTTAATGTCCTTTCTAAGCCTGACTATTCTGTGATTCTATTAGTTAAAGAATTAAATCTAGATCAGTTTTTCTTCTTTTCTACTTTCACCCTTGGTCCACATAAGGAAAGAGATCACACGTTTCAAATAAGAGGGAAAAAAAGAAAGCTTCCTGAGGCATGGAAAGCAAAACTTGTAAATAACATGAAGTGAAAACCACTATTAAACATAGATTAAAAGTTTGCTCTCACTTAATAACCAGAATATAAGGAATAAATCTCTCATTTGGATTATACCTGAAATTTACAGTACATTGATGAACAGTTACTCTTTACTAACTCAGTAGGTTAACCTGACCTAACATCCATTTTCCATTAAATTGATAAAGAGCATCAATATGGCATCAGCTTTTGATTACTGCAAATGGACATTTCAAGATGTAGGGATTTAATTTTTTAAGGTAAACAAAATGGTAGTGCAGTAGTGGTACTTGAGCAGATTCACAGGACGTGCACTGTAATGAAGAACTTTTCTAACAGCTGAAGTCATTCTTTTGATTATCTCCAAGCTAGGTAAGCCTCTAAACTGCATTTGGTCCTTTGAAATTTGGTAGGCATACAATTAAATGCCCTACATCTCCTTTACAGTGACGGCTTGAACTTTGTATTTGCTTCAGCCTGTGGCTATAGTGGAAGGTTATAGGTTAATAATCAAAATACAACTTTCCTATTACATCTTACTTATTTAGACGGCTGAGCAATTGTTGCAGAGGAAGAGGTCTGTGCCATGGTTTTATTTTTCTTTAAGCAATAGTAATCTTTCTTCCACTGATTACTTCTAACTTCTCTGCAAACTTTATTTTCAGAAGAACACAGTCTCCTCTTTTATGTGAGCAAGAACCACATGACTGTCAGTATCTAATGTGTAATTGCAGTGTGAACACCTTAGTAAATTAAATGCACTTAAGAGGGCAGATCAGACTTTCCAGAAGTCACATTTAGGTCCATTTACACCACTGTATATGCTAAAAGAGGCGTCGCAAAAATAAGCTGGACAAGACTTCCAAGTTTGTTTTGGGTTATTTTTGGGTGTGGGTTGGTATTACCCCCCTTTTAGCTTCTTGAGATCAATATTAAAGACTAAACGTCAATTATAAAAGGGGTTCTAATTCCGCTCTGGTGATCACATTTTCTTCTCCCCACATACAGAATTAACGTCTGTTTATAGTACCACCTTTACCATAAGTACTTCAGTTGCAGCTATTTATAACTGAGAACACTCAACTAGTGTTTACTTGATTATTCATAGGAGTCATGGTGGCCCATTTTAAGTACTATAGCTATGTTAAGCATTAAACTCCATCAATATTAATAAGTGTACTAGTATATTACTTGCAACAAATACTGAAATCAAGACACAAAGTTTTTCACAATACAACAGAAGATCTCTACAGTAGGGCAACTCTGAAGAACAGTCACCAGTCACTGAAAGATGCTGCTGTGAAGAGCCTAAATTAATGTAATCTCAGAACTGAAACAATTCATGTTGTATATCCCTTCACTTCAGCATGCTAGCCAAAAGGTTACCACTAATCATAGCATAGTTAGGGTTGGAAGGGACCTGAAGATCACCTAATTCCAACCCCCCTGCCAAGGGCAGGGATGCCTCACACTAGACCATGTTGCCCAAGGCTCTGCCAAACCTGGCCTTGAACACTGCCAGCAATGGAGCATTTACCATTTCTCTGGGCAGCTGTGCCAGCACCTCACCACATTCATCACAGTAAAGAACTTCTTTCTGAGCTTTCCCTGTTTCAGTTTAAACTCATCACCCCCTATTGCTACAGTCCCTAATGAAGAGTCCATCCCCAGCATCCTTACAGGCCCCGTTCAGACACTGTGAGGCAGCTATGAGGTCTCCATGCAGCTTCTCTTCTCCAGGCTGAACAGCCCCAGCTTTCTCAGCCTGTCTTCATCTGGGAAGTGCTCCAGCCCCTGATCATCCTCCTGGCTCTCATCTAGACTTGCACCAACAGCTTCATGTCCTTCTTATGCTGGGGACACCAGAACTGCACACAGTACTCCAAGGGGGGGGGTCTCACAAGAGCAGAGCAGAGGGGCAAGATCACCTCCTTAGACATGCTGGTCATGCTCCTTTTGATGAGGCCAGTACATACATTATATATGTTCCTGAAAAGAGGAATTTTTAAAGTAAAGTGGTAAGTTCAGAGCACATACTCCATTTTCCAAGGAGGTAAATCCTACTACTTACTTAAAACTCCTGTCATCTGCTTTAATCTTTACAGATTAAGATGCCTTCTTGGTGATATAAATCAGGAAAAAGAAGTAGTATGTGACAATAATCTTGCGAGAAGCAACCTGAAGTTTTAATAAATTCAAAGAGAGATTCACTAGATGAGAATGCCACAGCATAAGAAGTCAGTACTGAAATACAGGTCAAACAGAATTTATTTTTGCTTGTTTTAGAGTCTATAACAAAGATGTTCAAAAAACACTCAAATACCAATGTCTACCCAAGCACATGGAAACACTTGGCGAGTTTGTCCCTCCAACCTCATTAGTAAAATGTCAACAACTATCCAAGTAATACTAAACAAATCACACTTCGTATTTGTAAAGAAGAGGCATCTTCCAAATTCCTCACTTCAACAGGGAAAGAAAACTCAAGAGAAGCAGCTTACCAACGAACATTTGTGCAAAGTTCCTTAACACTGTAACTAAATGTTTAGATAACTAACTCTACATGGCAATTATTTAAAGTCACATTTTTGCTTTGTTGTTATTTTTACCAACTAAAAGCATATAAAAAAGGAACTGAACTGGAGAACTTAGTGTCTTAAGTTCAAACAAAAGTGCAAACTATTGGAAAAGTAAGAAATCCATCTACATTTAGTACGCTTCCAGGTCAACAAAGTTTTTTGTCAAGTACAATACTAATGTTCACCTCTTCACAAACTGTACTATTGTAACTACAAGTTGTCAAATGTCATGTTCATTTTTGCAAAGATTTTTTAAAACCAGAAACATTCCTCTAGGAACTCAGGCTGAATCTGGCTTTGAACAGGATGCAAAGCCTACAAGATAGTCACTATTATGTGTGATTGGATCATCTTCATTTACAAGATGATTAATTACAAGTTTGGTTATCTTCTAATTGAATTCAGATATCCGTGTGTTTTCTTCATATAAAAGGGACATGGCTGCAGCCTTCTTGTGCCCATTTAGCCGTATCTCCGTTCCAGACTTTTACATGTGACACACAGTTATCTAACTGCAACCTCATCTTACAACAATTTCATCCCCTCTGTTTATAAAATATCTACCATCTACACAGTATCTTTGTATACAAGACAGTTACAGCCACTGGAAAAGTAAGAGCTACAAGGCAAAGGAAACGTTATACACCAACTGCTTTTATTTAATTTTGGAAACCGTTCACAAGATGGTAGAAAAAAAAACCCAACCAAAAAACCAAACTTACAACCACTTCTAATTTACTCTTCCATTGTTCCCAGTCAGCTCTAAACCCATTATGTGCAAAGCCCATTTACCATGCATCTAAGATAATAGATACAGGCTATGAAATTCTTTATTCTACTTGTAGCAGCTTATACGGGTGCAGCCAAATACCAAGCCTCAGGACAAATTGTACACAAACTTTACAATGTAGAGTTTGAATTTAAAAATGAAACTTAAAATTCTACACAAACCTGGTAAAAATCAAGCACAGATATGAGGCCAAACTTAAAACCCATATGAAAAGGAGTCTTGTCTTCCTTTCAAGTGCTTTATTCTGCTACACACTCAAAATGAAAATGTAAGCTTGTGGTTAGTTTAAATTACACTCTGTAGATACTATAGACCAATTTAAAAGTTACACATACAGCAACAGATGTCCATTGGTTTATCTGGATTACTTATACAATCCAGGTGGATTGTTGAAAACAAGTCAGGCAAAATTTGAAATAAAATCCTTGTGCAACTTTTTGGACAAACATTTACTGATGGGCACACTGTACCCCAGGTCCATGATGGCTGCTTTCTTCATCAGAACTATCATTATAAGCTTCACGTCTCTGGCCACCACCCGAACCACGAGTGGTATCAAATTCCTGAAGATCTACCTCTTCTGCATCACCGATTACATTGGGAAATTCTGGTCTAGCTGGCAGAAGATCTTCAAGTTCCTGCCCCAAAAGAAGTAATACATTCAGTACTGCATCTACAACTGCCAAAATAAAGTGGCCTGTTTCCACAACTTCAAGACTTCCCCTCAGCATAGGTTTGGCTTAGAAATAATAAACTGATATAAAACCTGACAGGTATACTTATTTAAAAGTACCAGAAGTATTTGTATCAACTGGAAGACACCACTTAAGGAAAACACACAGCTCCACAGATCATCAGCACAAGGTGCAATCAGTAAATACAGTTGCACTCTGAAAACTTACCACACAGCAGCAAGAAGATTCTTCCTCCTGCCCTTGCCTGCTTAGCACCAGCACAGCTCTTAAAACACAGCTTCCATAAGTCAACATTTCAGTGTTCAGTTCAAGTTATGTGCTGGCCATAAACTATGGTAAAAGAATTATACTTGCATCTGAATTTAAGCACTGAAAGCAAGCATGTTATGTATCACACACACACTTTGCACACACTGTCAAATAAGACCATGGCATCTGTGCCTGTAAAACTACTTACTGAAAGCTTTTCTGGGCTAATCCAGTTATTTTCGGGAAACTGAACGTCAAATTTAACATAAAGATCGCCCTTCTCAAAAGGATTGCGATACTGTGGCATTCCTTCACCTCTGACTACACGAACACAACCTGCAATTCAAAGAGAAGCAAGAGAGAGCTCTTCAGAACAATTTTTTCCCTATACAATTTTCTCCATTCCTCTAGCCTAGGTTCAGTTAACAGGACAAAAAGAATGGGCTTAAGTTATAAAGAATCACAAAAGCATAATTAGAGAAGTCCTTATCAGGTCAAGCTTACCTGGTTCAATTACTTTTCCAGGAGGATATTTAACCACAATTTGACGTCCATCAAGGTGCTTAAATGTGAACTGAAATCCACAAAGTGCTTCAACTAGTCCAATCTTGTGTGTCATATGCAAGTCATTCCCATCCCGCTGGAATACCTACAACAGAAAAATCTGGGGATGCATTTTCTCCTACCATAATCATAACCCCATGAGATTTATTATTTAGAATTATTATTATGGTATTTTTCAGAACTGTTAATATTGAAAAACTAGTTGTACGTCAGTAGAAGACTAAAACAGAAGTGTCATCCACCATCTGGAATCTGATGCCAGTATGCACCTTTGACTGCTCTGTGCATCTACAGATGGTTCCTCCCTTTTCATAGTCAAAATCAACTGCAATGATGTATTTCAACCCCTATTACAGAAGAGAGAAGAGAGGAATGCATGAAGAGCTATGCAAAACTAACAGACAAATTAGTAGTTTGACACCGGTCTGAAAAGCTTACAAAATACCTAATTTTCAGATAACCAACGTTGTATCTTTCATACATGACTGCAATTTAAATTTGCACTCAATGCTATTCGTTGTCACAACAGTATTTCCCAACACCACCATTCTGTTCAAACATTTTTTCCAGAGTATAACACAATTTTTTATTTCATTACAGTTATACCTGGCCTTTCTAAACAAAAGAGAAAACAGAACAAAACAGAAAAAAGGAAAAAAAAAAGCAGCAGCAGCAGTCACCTCAACTCTGCCCTAAGGGAGTTTTAACACAGGAAAAGGTAATTTGCAGGACTTGAGTCGAAAGTGCTATGTATATACTACAGAATATAGTAAGCATAAGCCTTAACAAAGTAGTATACAATAATCACGTTTCCTTGTGCAGTTAGGCATCAGTAAAATCATCACTCTGTGATGTATTTCCAGAACCACAACAGCAGAGACAGAAAGAACCATCTGGGGATTTTAAAAGGAGTTCCCTGCCGTGTCACAAGACACTGAAAACAAAGCAACATTTAGCATTATTGGTGTCACAAGTAGAGCACACTAAAGGTAACATCCTAAATAGCTCTTCACAATGTCCACTGTATCAAAGTCAGCCTGAGCTGATCTGAGAAAGCTACCTTTTATTAGCATGAGGGAACAGTAGAATCTGCATGCACTCTGGCTATAGACTTGCGAAGTTTTTCTGGCTCACCAGGAAAACCATGTTACTAGCTATAAATCTATTAAAAGCTATTCAACATCTCTCCCATAGTTGCAATTATATTAACTACTTTGAAGGAACATTCATCTACATTAATATTGAGGATTAGGATAAAAGGCATTTAAAATACAAACTCGAAAGCATTACCTCATTTTCCTTTTCTTGGAGTAAGAGGACAATATCACCTGGTTCCACACCTGGAGCCTGATCTGCTTCTCCACTGAATGTAATTCTCTGCCCATGCTTCATGCCTTTGTCTACATGGACTTCAAGTATTTTTACCTCTTTGATCACCTTCTTCCCTTCACATTTTTTACAGCGGTCTTTTTCGTTAATTACTTCACCTAAAGAATGACAAATTTTGCATTTGGAGATTTCCACATAATTGCATCTGATTCTGAAAAGAAACTGTTTTATAGTAGGCCAAGGAATTTATGCAACATGGAACACAACTAGTGATTCAGATGTTTTATGAATTCCTCACAAGAGGAAAGCCAAGTTCAATATATCCTGTTCATGAGGGGGAATCAAAAAAGAAATGGGGTAAGGGGGAAGAAATACAAAGATATGCTAAGTTTGAAAAGTGAGAATGCATTAGAGAAAGGCAAAACAAGACTCTGTCTACTGCCTCTAGTATTTCTTAAGTCTGAATTTAACTCCAGTATCCTTACCACTCAACTTACAGCTCTTAAAAACCAAACACCTACTTTTCCATTCATTGCTACGCTAGAGAATGACAGCTATTAAAGAAAGGATGAAGCCAAAACCAAACTGAAGCACCTCCCCTTCCCCTTAAAAGTCACAATAAATTCCAAGTTCTTTCAATGAATTTAAGAAGCTTAGTTCCAGTTTTGTTAACAGTCAAAAAAGGATTACCAGGTTCTGTTCACCAACAGCCCCATTTTCCAGTATACCACCACCACATACTATAGAGATGCAGTTAACAGAACTAGAGAGGCTTGCTTACAAAATGGGGGCAAGATGCATGGTCAAATCAGTTTCATGCAAAAGCATAGTATTAAAGTTTTCGCATGGAAGGGATCTAACATTTTCTGACACATAATGAAGTTGACTTTTACACTCATAAAACTGAAAAGTTTTTCAGCCTGTCACCTCTAGCAAGGCAATTACTTTTTCCAAACTGAAAAATGACTACCAAAATGGTTTAAATTCTCTGTTCCAACTCATCTTTATTTTTCAAGTAAGCAATTAGCTTTGTACAGAGTAACCAAAATACTAGGCCACATGCACCATAGAGTTTCAGTATACATCCAACACTTTAAGTGCCAGAAGCAGATGCACTTGGCTTAAAACATTAAACCTGCCAGCTTTAACCACCTTTCTGTGAAACAAAGCAATACATTATGATGCAGTTGAAACTACTAAATAGGCAGGTTAGTTATGTAAACTGTGAAAAGGAATTGCACAGTGCAGATCACGTGCTGAACTAGCTCCCCTGAACACAACCAATTCAGAAAAAAGTATCTTCTTAATTTGAAGAAATTAAAATCCAACTTTAGATTTGAATTTTCAAGCTTATACTTGTCCTTGGATGTTAGGAGACCACAAAAAAAGTTTCTAAAATAAGATCTTGGGTTGTACTGTAACAGTAATAACAATAAGTAATATTAACATTTAAGTGGTTTCAACCCTTACTGTTCAAGCTTCCAGACTGCTTTTCAGTATGTTAAAAACTGTAATTCTTGCTGTTGTTCCAAGTAAAATGATTTCTCCATGTTGACATCAGGCTGAGACCTAACTAATTATATGGGAGCAACATGGTCCCAGATATATTCCTCCTGAGATTTAACCAGGAGGTTGAATCCAAGTAAATGCATTTAGTAACACAGAATAGCTTGTCCTACCTTCTCCACTGCAGTCAGAACATACAGACTGCATCTGCTGAACCATTCCAGGAGCCAGCTGTCTGATCATGATACGTACACCTCTACCCCGGCAAGCATTACATTTCTGAACGGCTCCAGCCTTCCCTCCCTGCCTAGAATAGAAAGCACCAGTTGCATGAAAAGTAACTTCCCCTTGCCCCGGAACACAGGACCAAACCACCCCTATATCAGTAGGTTAAACATGCCTAATACTACTGCCAAGTATAATTTAGATTCTTCCCTCCCTACTTCCCCCCAGAAAAAGCCCTTGAATAGCTCCAGTTCCATCAACAGTACCACTGAAGCTCAACAATTTTGTGGTTTGAAAGCAGGGTCCAGTGATTCAAATACCAACAGAGATCTGAAATGGGAGATGCTTCATTACACTACATGAAAACAAAGTAACCAGAGAACTCAAAACTATAAACAAACTTACCCGTTACATGCACTACAAAGGACATTCTTGCTAAGTTGTAGTTTAGTTGTCTTGCCATTATACAGATCTTCTAAAGAGACTCTACAAAATAAAGCATTTCTACTAGGTTATCATTTAACAACTTACTTTCCACATGTAATAAGAATAGCTGCCTAGGACAAATTTAAAGAAAACAGATTTTGTTCATAAAAAAGACTATATCTGCTGCTTAAATAGAATATTAAAGCACCATTTCAGCTTTCACAAGGAGTCATTAAGAACTATTACATACATGCAAATATACATATGTCATTCTGAACACAGTTTCAGAAGAAACCAGACAGGATTGCTTGTGCTTCTCAATAGGGTACCAGCTGATTTAGCAATTTTGGGTTTATTAGTCACAGTTGATTTTTTGTTCGTTTGTTCTACTACTCAGGTTAGAAAACCATCCCCCTAAGACAGTCCTGACAATATTTATAGCATGCATACATAAGAATACATACAGAATACTTACTATTGCATTGGGCTTTCCACAGGAGAGTTTAGAAGGGAGGGCTTACCATGCCCCTAAGGCCACTCAAATCTTTAGATCTCTTCATGGTTTTTTACAAGCTACTGAATACACTATCAAACTCCAATAACATTCACATATTGATAGATGCTTATGAGCCCATTTAGCATTTTTCCTAAATGGGTTTCTTAGTGGATAGAAATTCAACTCCATGTATTGAGAAAAGCTTGTCTATAAACACAGATGCCAGGCAACAACAAAACCAAAGCTAATTAATGATAGAACACGCAGTACTAGCTACTGAACTAAGCAAGCATGTGAAAGTTACCAGACTTTATCAAGCATGGTTTGCCAACCACAAAAAAGATAAAAGCTTTGCTCAGAAGGAACTTAAAAAGGACCTGACCAGCAGGTAAAAAAAGCCAATCATGACTGTAAGCAGAGATCTACAAAACCCAATTAGACATGATATTCAAGAATATCCTAAAAAAACCACCCCGACAACAAAAAAACCAAACCAAACCAGTCACACATGCTTTTTCCATTAATTATGCAGTTATACTTCAGTTCTAGCTGGTAGGATGCTATAAATGCAAGTCAACTTAAGTAATTCCAGAGCCTCAAGTACCTATGCCTTCCTAAGAATCCAGCTAATGAGTAATACCTGATTGATATATACTTTTTCAGATTACAATTTCTGAACATAATTAAGAAGCAAAACCAAGAAAATAATACTAACAAAGTACATACAGACTAACTAGCAAGCAAAGTATTAGGTATTCTGTAAGGGTAAGTAAGTTACTCAAGTTGACTGTCTTCTGGGCTACACATGATACGGAGATCTGAAAAGTAGGTACAGACCATGGATTATTTCAACTAGGAAGCATATAAAGAATATAATTAGCAGAGTCAAGTATTGACCATGAAAGCTTGAAATTACAAATTGCAGCATCAAGATACTCACTTGAGTGGATGCATCATATCTTCTCCTCTTCTTCTACCATTACGACTTCTGCTCTGACCACCCATGAAATTGAACAATCCACCACCAAAGATATGGGAGAAAATATCGTCCATTCCACTGCTTCCACCACTACCTTCTCGAAGGCCCTGCTCTCCATATCTATCATATAACTCTCGTTTCTCTGGATTTGACAATACTTCATAGGCAAAACTTATTTCTTTGAACTAGAAGAGGAACAGAGTCAAAACAGTGCATGATAATTTAGAACTTCAAGAGAGCATTTTACTACTGTTTCTTGCCCAGCATGAACACCCATTTATAACGGTATACCACAGAGCAGTTTTCTACCTTCATTCTTATATGCAAGACTTAAAACTCAAACTTGGGCTTATTGTGTTACCTCTTATCATAAAATACATAATTTTTTTTTGGCAAAACTTCATTGACTTTGTTTTTTACTGTGCCTAGCTCAAGACAGTTTTCTTACAAGCAACAACAAAAAAAATCAACCAGAAAAAAAACCTCCAAGTACACAATATTGTGGCCTAACAGTTGTGCAACCTACTAAAATGAATATTCATGTGTTTGTCCTCAGACCAAATGAGTACCTGTTTAGTAATCTCTGCTTACCTCTAAGCAACCATTAGACATCAGTTCTGATAGAGAATTAGCTGAGTTAACTTAATAGGTATTTTTTAATCACTATTAGCTAACAAATCTAATTCAACCTCCCCATACATCTAATTTGTTTTACGCTGCAGCACTTTCAAGAACCTCAACACATACATTTTTCCACATTGGAAAAACTTGGAAAACTGTCTATCTTTCCCAAATACCTCTGTAGATGCCAATGCCAATCAACATCATCTCAGCAGATGAAGACAGACCATCTTCCCTCAGCAACCAATTTGACTCAGTCACCTGCTGCATTCCTTTCACAAGGTATGCTGGTAGATTTTGAGGTTGGGAAGAAATAGACAAGACTGCATTCCCTCTCAGGGTTATTTTCAACAACTTGTAACGCCATCTGTATTTGGTTCCTTGGATGCTATTATAATAGCAAACATCAAGAGTTTAAAAAAAGAAAAAAGGAACTCTTACTTTGTCTCCTGCATTTGGATTCTTATCAGGATGGTATTCCTTGGCCAGCTTCCTGTATGCCTAGTTGAAAGAGGTACAAAAGTAGTTTAAATACTGATTAATCAGTACTTTTCTGACAACTCAGTGGTGTCTTTGGGAAGAAAGAAAATCCTAATAAAGTCAGAAAATTAGCATTTTGAAATCATTCATACATTGAAATGCTGACATACATAAAAAATTCTGACATTTGTTACATGCATAAATTAATTGCACTTGCATTTAAACACAACTAAATCACACAATAGACAGATGTAGTTTTCCTGCTTATCTTTGTTAACTTACAGGAAGAATCACATTGGACCCTCATGAAAATTAATTACTCTACAGAAGCTACCTAAAATCTACAATACAATTTAAGTTTCAACCCATTTGCCTCTCACCTCAACCACAGCAACACACTAACAACAAAATGGCTGCCTCAGCTACTCACTGAACCCTATGAGTCAATCCTCACAACATGCATTTTATTTTTCCTTACCTATCAATAACCAAAGATTTATTCTTTGAACCAAGTGTATGAGTTACATGTGCAGAAGTGTACAGATCATTGCTTTTATTTAAGTTCATTGTTGTAAATAAGTAGGACGAATTGCAGCTCAGTCTCCAGAAGAGATTTTTCAGAACGCTTATTTTGACCAGTTCTTTGACTCTCAGGACCATCACTTTCTGCACTTTCTTTTTACTTCATCCATTTTGCTTATGCTTTAGGGGATCACACCAAACAACAGGACAAGCAAAGGCTTTTCCTTCACTTTGAGTTTATGGCAGTAAAGACCTCAGCTCTTCCCCCTACTCCACCTCAAGACCCCACGATAACAATCAGTGGACAGATATTAATAAATTACATGGTATACAGTCTGGTTTTTAAATCACACATATAAAAAAGCTACATTGATGAAATTGCAAACAACTGAAACACTGGTTCTTACAATGGATCCTAGAATAGATATTTCAAAAGCTCTATTCTAGCATTGAGCATCCAAACTATCTCTTTAGAACTGCAACATTAAGAGAGTTTTACACAAGAAGCTTTACAAAGCTTGTAACTTTCTGTTTTGTACTGGAACAAGTAAGATTCCTTTTTTGTATCTTCATAGTTACTTCTCTTTATTAATCATGTTTAAATACTCTGTACATCTGCATACGTTCAATAAATAAAGTTTTATAAGGAACTAATAAAATCCCAGAACATTGCAATTACAAGCCAAGTATTCTAAATCATGGTAAGCACAAAACCCAAAAGTAACATCAGCAACAAAACATAATCTTCCACAAATGTACATATTCTGTAATAAAAATGTGTTTCCCCACATATTTAAAGGATTCTGTACAAAAAAAACCCCAACCTGCACCAAATTCGAAATATTAAAGTGAAAACCTACATAACATTACCTAATCAGTTGCATGCTGATATTTAAGAAAAGCAATTACTTGTGTCTTTGCTGATAACAGTATTCCAATTCAGAGAAATTCTTAAGACTAAGCATACCCAAAAGGAAGCTACCATTAATCAGAAACAGCCTATACTGGCACAATATAACAACTTCAATAAAAGTTAAAACTCACTAACTTCCTGTTCTCTTTTGACTGACCCATTACCTATTTGTTTTCACTTTTCTATACTGCTATACAGATTAAAATATATAAGAATAGATTAACTTCTTGCCATTGCAAGCAGCTGGAAACCTTACATTCCTTGGTATGGCTAAACTCTAGCAAATTAATATTGAGCTATGCAAGTTATCCGAGTGACAAACTGCTGTCAGCTTTTCATTCTTACAGGATATGGATACCTTTAAGAGAATTCAGCAAGAAGTAGGCGGAAAAAAAAAGTTCTACTTGATTGTGTTTAGTATACAGAACCATCCTCTCACTGCATGTCTCCCACCTCTAACACTGTTTCAACACTGCTATTGCCCGCGCCTGCACGAATTAGGCTGCCACATGCATGACGGGTAACGCACAGTTGTTAATACCAGCACCACCCATCAGCGGAAGCAGGTCACTGCTAGTAAACTGCCTAGTTCATTCTTCTCCCTCACGTGTAAATGGCCATTAAGTCCTCCCAGAAAAAAAGTTGTTTCTACATTACAGAAGGGAATGGAAGCAGTGGAAGCTCTCATAACCCGCTCCAAGTTTTCACCTCGCTTGTTTACCTTACAGAGTCGTTTTCACCTGGGAGGGCTGAAATACACGAGCAAAAAGAAAACCAACCGAGGCCTACACATGGAGCAGACAATGGCTCCATTACTCACGAGGATTTATACGCCCAGCCTTCATTGCTTGGGAAGGTACGCTACACTGCGGGGACCACGCAAGCGGCGCCCAAAGCCAAGCGGGCCCCGGCGGTGCTGGACCAGGGGCAGGCCCCGCTGCGTCCTCTCCCGCCAGTCCCCCCTCCTCCGGGCGCTGCCCGAGGCCTACCTCGCTTCGCCGGCGCCTCCCGCCCGCCAGGACCCAGCAGCCCCGCGGCGCGGCCTACCTCGGCCGGCTGCAGCGGCCCCAGGCGCCTTCCCCTGGCGGCGCACCCTCATCCCCGCAGGCCTCAGGCGGGCAGGCCGCCGCTTTCAGACCCCTCTCCCCGCGGCCGTCCCTCGGCCCCGCTCGGCCCTGGGGTCACCCACCTCGGATGCCCCGTGGGACCCTGCCCAGCGACGAGCCCACCCTCCTCCACGCGCCGCCGCCCGCTCTGCCCGGAGGCTGCCACCGCCCCTTCCCCGCACCTTCTTGAGCTCGTTGTCGGAGGCCCCAGGCGGCACCCCCAGGATGTCGTAAAGCTTCGTGTCGGCCACGTTCGCCATGACAACAGCGGGCGACGGGCGCGGGCCGGAGCAAGCCTGGAAGCAACGACGGCG
>JANRGW010044833.1:0-25615 GCA_024733675.1 Psilopsiagon aymara
AATGTGGCATTTGCTTGGAGAACGTGTTTGCCACCCACCCACCCCAAAACAAACAAAGGCAAAAAAACCCCACAACACAATCTGTTTCAAACTTGGTGCTATAAGGAATCAGTTTCTACTAGTGTGGTATGTTTAGTAAAGCTGCTATTTTGTATGGAATATGATCATAGCACTCAAATATCAAACGGATAGGGAATGAAAGAGAATGTTGTTGGGTAGCTTAATTGGTATCACTTTATATGTTCTTCTGTACACAGACGCATTATGATAAATAGCCTGTTCATTAAGAAAGCTAGTTATAACTTGTAATGTTTCTATTAAAACTTTAGATTGAGGAAGAGAAATTCACCTCTTGATGTAGAAGGCATTAATAGCAACATCATTTTTTTTTTTTACAGCCACAATTCTGATTTAATGACTTTTTTTATGACCACTTGGCAATCACTTGAATGTTATTTATTTTGTAACAGGGTTAGTGTTAATCAGGTGATTGATCATATACTTTAGCAGTGTGTCAAAATCACCCACTAGCAGGGCTTGACAGTTCAAGATTGACTACTTCAGGCTCTCTTTATTTAGTTTTGGCACTGCTTGTGTCACTTTAGCCTGGTTTCCTTTGAAAGCCAAGCTGATGTGAGACACTAGCTGATTTTATGACTAGAGCTTTGGAACCTACTAGCTGGTTTCACCTTTTACTAAATGAGTAAGTATCTCAAACTTCACTGCTTCTTCAGTTTTCATGGAAGTTTGTTGCTAGGTGGAAAGACCCAAACCCTTGCCTCTGTGAAGAAAACGCTGCAGCCTGTTGTCTGGTAGGCCAGACTTCAGATAACTTGCAAACCTGTACTGACTGGCCAGATAGCAAGAAGGTAGCTTGGAATGTGCTGCAGTGTGAGCTACCTTTTATCTAACATGTACTTGCTGAAAACAGGAGATGCTGTGGGTATTGCAATGGTGAAATTGAAGTATGAAGGTTATTAATTGGGGTATGAAAGGGTTATCACAGTGAGGAAAAGGGAGGTAGACAGAAAAACACATGTTGCTGGCAGTGTAGAAAACCTGTTTCATTTGTTCTGCCTGCATGTGGGGATAACCAGACGGAAAAACAGACTTTGAATGTTTCTGTCACGTTGTGTCACAGTAGATCAGTTAGCAACATCCAAGACCAGCCTTTTCTTTATATAGCCTGATCTGTAAATTTCTGGTCTTGTGGATGTTGGTACATGCTATATAAAATTCAGACATTTTTAATTTGGGCTATTACTAGTTAACACACCTACTGCAGTGTATAGTAGTAACATGTGATTTATTGACTACTCAGAAACTCCTTGAAAGAACCCGTGCCAGGCGAGAGAACCTGCAGAAGAAAATGGCTGAGCGGCCCAAGATGGGAGCGAGACCCACAATGCAGACCAAGAGGGTCAGAGAGCCTTTGTTAGAAACTGGGAACCAGGTGCCTCTTCCTGCAGAAGAAGGTATTTTGCAACAAAAATTGTCTTCTTCTACGAGTCCATCTCCAGTTTTTATAAGGGCAAGTGTAAAGCCTTAGTGTTTATCTTAGATTGTGACAGATAAAGTTCCTTGACTTCTAGGATTGAATATGGCTAACATTTAGCTTAACTTGAGAGCAGATGCTTTAAGTAATTAGTAAGCTATTAAAAAATAATTGTATATTGCCAAAGATAGTGCCCTGTGCTTGATAGTTTTGGGAAGGGCAGGTTTCTTGGGGGCATATCAGGTTACTGCTAAGTCATAACTTTATTTGCATTGCGATTGTCTAAAAAAATACTGAGGATTCTTTGAATACTAATATGTTTGAATACTCTGACCTGTACAGTGAAATCTGGTACAAAGCCCTCACCTTCAAAGAGGCTCTGCCCTGACAATGCGGAGACTCAAGCTTCCAGTTCAGAGAACGTACAGCCAGTTTCTTCAAGTTTCACAAGCCAGCGTTCTCCTGAGCTGACTTCAGAGTTGCACGTAACTGCTTCTGACAGAGCTTCATTGCTTCAGCCTCTTGAGAAAGGAAAAACAAACACCGAATCAGAAACTCCTGCGGTTCCTGCGGCTCTTTCAGTCAAAACACGTATGCAGAGGTTGGCAGAACAGCGACGCTGCTGGGATAGCGAGGGTATGCTTCATTTACTAAGCAGCACTGGTGATGTTCAGTGTTTCCATTGATGACTCTGGCCAGGTTGAACAGGGTCTTGGGTGACATGGTCCAGTGTGAGGCACCCATGACAGGGGTGTTGGAACTAGATGACTTTAAGGTCCTTTCCAACCCTAACTATTCTGTGATTCTATGATTGTTTGCTAGCAGAAGATGATTTTGTGTGGATGATTACTAATGTTTTCATAAAGAATTCTTGTGCAGCACTAAATAAAAGGCCTAAAATAATGAAACCTAGCTGCAACTTAATTTTATACTTTCATTTCCCCCACTCCCCACCCTAGTGTGATGCCTTGCTCATCACAACAGTGGCATAAACATAGCAAACTCCTGGTTACAAATTTATTTGCTTTGTAATAAGCTGTAACTTGATTAGTCTCAATGCCTTCAGAGCTAGTAGCTTGATTCTGTTAGTGGGAAGAATATTTAACCTTTGATAAACTCAATATTTAGCAAAATGTAAAAGATGCAAATATATTTCATTATATTAGCAAAATAAATTTGTTTTCCTTTTTCCAGATCCCTCTGAATATGTTCCTGTGTCTCCCCTCCAGTCAAAGGATCTGCCTGTTTCTCCACCTAAGCAGTCATCTAATGCCCTGGCAAGTGATACCCCTATTGGGAGAAGAGGCCGTTTAGCTAACCTTGCTGCTACAATTGGTTCCTGGGAAGATGACCTAAGTCATCCATCTGCAAAGCAAAACAATGCACAAGAACAGCCTGGCACTACTTGTTTATCCAAATTGTCCACTACAAGTGGAGCATCTGCTAGAATCAATAGTAGCAGTGTAAAGCAGGAAGCTGCATCCTGTTCTCAAAGGCTTGTTGAGGCTTCTATTAATAAACCAGCAAACTCAAAGATAGCGGTGAGTGTCTGATTTAGCTGCTGATTAAAAATCAATTTGAGTATTGGGGGGCCAGCACAAATATTAACTCATAACTGTTTAATCTGCAGGTAAAGATTTGGTGCGAGCCATCTAAGTCTATTTACAACTTTTGCTTTATTGCAGTCCCACATGCCTGTTTTTAATAGCAGACCTGAAACAGCTTAGGATCCCTTTTATGGAGACTTGGTTGAACATAGTATTTCCAAGTCTTGTAGAAGTTGATGTCAAAGTAATTGGTGACTGTTCTTGACTGTCAGAAGGGAGCTTTTTGCAGAGATACTGGGTTTGACTTGGTAACTTCATATGGTTGATTGACTTAAATGTTATTGCTGTATGAAAATTGAATTAGAATGCTGAAATTAGTAGTGTCAGATACTTATTGTTGAACTTGCGCCATTTATGAAATAGCAGTATCTGCAAAGCGCAATCTTGTTTAGGGACAGCTGGGAAAAGCACCTGGAATCAAATGCTGAAGCAGTTTTGAAATCACAGAATCATAGAATACTGGATAGGAAAAATCTACAAAGAGCTTCTAACACTTGTTCTCGGCTTTCTCTTGTTGATGGATTAGGTATGCTATGTTACAGTATGCTGTGCAGAATGCTTTCATTTGCTCTTGAAAGGATGAGAATATAGTCTCATTTTAATGTTTTACTTTTTCCCCCTTGTTAAGGATCCAAACAATTTAACACGGTTCTCAAGAGTCACTGTTCCCTGTTCTAAAGAATCTGCAGTACAACAGCCACTAGCAGAGAATCCCTGCAGCCCTCAGAAAACTGAAAAGCATACACAAACAGCAAAATCAACTTTGCCTCAACCAGTTCAGTCCAGAGAAGAGCCAGTCAAAGGAACACATGTGCAACCTGAACCTAAGGGTAAACCCACAACACCAGGTAAGCTGTTTTTTCAGTTTCAATAAATGTTTATTTAAATTAGGCTTGTGTGTCCTCACTTGAAAACTACATACTAATTAAGAATTTATGGTAACATATCAGATAACTCCTGTTTCCTTCTGTAACTTGACCGAAGTCCTGAAGAGGTCTGTGATAATTATCGTAAATCACACCATTTCCATATTTTGCAAGGTCGTTTTCTTGGACAGACTTTTCGTAACTCCTGACAGCAAAATTTTTCTCTATGTGAAAATGTATCCTGCTAACATCAGTTAATTGAGACTGTTCAAAGCTTCTTGCAAGTTGTTGAATTCTGCGTGTTTCCAAACAATATAAGGTAAAAGAAGAAATCAAAGCTAAATGTCTCATAGATGCTCCAACTTTGCAGGCTCTACAGTGGTAGCATTGATGTCAAAGCAAGCGATCATCTCCAGTTTTAAATTCAACTGCTTGTTGGATCAGAAATTTGGACTAACAGCTTGAATTCCTTGAAGGTGGCCAGTAGAGCAAGTGTGTGCTTCTAGATATGCTGTCAATAAAAGACAAAGTGAGGATGCAAAACAATGTATGCACCTTATGTACTAGAATGCTCATTTACAGGAAGGAAGCAAGTGAGGCTGGCTGTATAGGAGGTGTTGAAAAAGCGAACCAGTTTAAGTAACTGGTGGATCACATGGACTTCAGCGAGAGAATGACATCTATTTGCTCTGATTTGCTGGTTTATTAACTTCAGTGTTCTGTTACTGTGGTGATTTGCACTTCAGGTTTAGTTCATGTTCAAGAGCGTAAAGGAGACAGATTAATTGCTTCAGTGAGAAGCTTCAGCAGGATGCAGTGATTTGTTTGGTTTTGAGAGTCTCTTTCAAGGCAAAACAATTATTCTTGTAGGGGGATCAGGAATTAAACCCTTCCTGGAACGCTTTGGGGAGCGCTGTCAAGAGCGTAGTGCACAGAGTCCTGCTGCGAATACTCCAGGGTGCAGAGCACCCACTGTTACCCCAAATACTAGGACAATCCAGGAAAGGCTTCTTAAACAAAATGAAAATTCCTCTACTGCCAGTTTAGCACTTCAGCTTAAGCAGGTAATGACTTTGCTATGTTCATAGTTTGCTTACACTCTTGGGGAAGATACTGCTCTGCACCTGCCTGAGGAACTTGAAATGTTTTGACATCGTAAAGCTGTTAACTTTTCCCCCGGCTACCCTTTATTTGCTTAGGAACGTGAACGAGAACTTGCATGTCTTCGTGGCCGGTTTGATAGGGGCAATCTGTGGAGTGCCAAGGAAAACGGAAGTCCGAAGAGAAAACTTCCAGAAGCTAAAATGGTAATGTGACTGCCATGTATCAAAAGATGATAGTCTTTTGTTAAAGCAAATGAACTGCTTTAACATGTTCTGAACACAGGACAGATGTGCAACTGTATATAAAAGATAAAGCCAGTGCTCAGGCTGTGCCAGACTGCTTGTCAAGTGGTTTGTATGATTATTAACAAATTAGTAGAGGTATTTTTTCCTCCTGCCGAATCATTAAAGGAGACAAGTGATACTGCTTTGAGCCAGTTAGCTTATCTGTGTTTTTTCTAAATGTGGGGTTTAGTATTCTATAACTTTAAAAGCAAAAGAAAGCTCCTCACACAGTGTTTAGTACCTCAGCTAAATTTCTTACATAAATAAATAGGATCCTTCTTGAGATTGGATCAGCAGTCTTTTTTTCCTAGCAGCTATTAAAATGTGTTTCCTTCTGACATTTTAGTCCCTTCAACCATTACCTCCTAAATGTAGTATGTTTTTATTTTTGCCAGGAAAACCAATCTCGAGCTAGTCCAAAACGTTCTCCTTGTTCTGATGCCACTGCTTTTGCATCAGCAGAAGACACAACAGCAAGTGATAGGCCAGCACAGCCTCCCAGCGTGGAGTTTTCAGGTAAGAATTGTTGCTGTTTGCTTGTGGCTAATGCTGGGCTGAAGCACTGCCCTTGATGATCATGAGCAGATAAAGAGGCTGTAGCACTAACATATATATAACTGGACCTCTTATATAGTTACTGACCTGCCTTAATCTTTTTGTCTGATAGTAATATTCTGCACTCTTATGCCACTTGAAAGATGGGCAGGAAAAAACTGCCTTTCATTTTTTTTTTTTTACTTATTTTTCCTACTTCCATTTATGTTAAGTGTAAGGAGAGTGAATGAAAATTGTCAGTTATAGATTTAATCTAATGCTGTACCTCAGTATCCAAATTGCCACAATAATTAATGGGAGGGAACTTTTGTCTTGTCAGTAGCTCTTTATGCTATTTAGAGGCTTGTGACATCCTTTCTGGTGCTTCCTGAGTAGAAAAGCCTCCAGTTCTCTGAAAAAGTCAACTTATTTACTACTTCTTGAAGACATTATGGGCAATCAGCCTATCAAATGTGCTTCTAGACAACCAGGATGAGATCTTGCTTTTGGCTTGGGTTTGGCTGTGGTGGGTCTTTTTTCTTGCTTGTTTTTTAAAATGTCCCTCTTTGATCTGAGTGTACTCTGCTACGGTTTCAGCATTGCTTTTTGTGCTGTCAACATTCTGATTATAAGACAAAAAGTTGCACAGGTTGTGGAGGGTATGTATTCTAAGGATTTTTTATTTTACAGCAAGCTAACTTAACCTAGTGGGCTTTTTGTCAGTTGTCACTTATATTATCAAACTGCCAAAGAAAATCCAGACTTAAAAGAAAATTCAGAGGTTAGACATAATCCTCAGTGGTGTCTTCTTTATAAACTATTTAGATGCTTCTAAATGTGAAGAGACTCAGAAACCCAGTCCTCTGAAGAAAGATGAGCCAAAGAGCCCTGTAAAAGCCATGTCTGTCTCAAAACCTGAGCAGTGTGCTGAGAAACTGAAAGGTTTGTATTGAGTAGATGTATATTAATGCACTTAACTGTCTGTTGCCACTTGTCCAGCACAGTGTCAATATCCTTCAAGTCTGGACAATGAGTTCACCATACATCTGCTGACACTTGTGTGTTTTATAATGAGGTTTATATAAAATGAATCAGGAGTTTTCTTTCATCACAGTCCTTCTCTCTTGACATTCAAATCTTCAAGATAAATTAAACTGCTGACATTAAAAAGTTTACTGGGAAAGATAGACTGCTCTTCTCTGGGGCTTGCAGTTAAGTTTCATAGCTGTTTGAGCTAGAATCTTGAAACTTGTTTCACAAATGCATCTTTGTATTCTGATTCTGTGTCAATTATGCAGTATATGTGATAAGTGTATTAAAATAAGGATGGTAGTATACTTTAGGATCACTAAAGTATACTTTATATATATGACTATATGTATACTTCATATATATGACTATACTTTATGCCTGACTGCAAGTCTTTTTTTAATCAAGTTTACTTGAAATGCAAAAACACTTGCCTTATCCTTTAACATTTTTCTGCTCATTTAATGAGAATGAAGAGGTTAGTCCTGATGCTACTAACACTTTTTAAACATCACTTTTTAGATGAAGTGTATGAAATCGAAATGAGTGTGGATGATGAGATGAATAGCTCAAAAGTGATAAATGAGATTTTTGAAGTTCTTGAAGAAGATGGTCCAGACATAGAAAAGCTGAAGAAAGAAATGAGTATGAGCCTGGAAGGTGAAAGTGATGAGGATGAGCAGGAAGAGTCCCTTAATATTTCGTCAATGTCTCTGTTAACCCCTTTAGTGGAATCTGTTGGTCCAGAGGTGAGAGTTCCTAAGAGATGGGTAAAGGCTTATTTATCATGGAGAGGCAGAACTTGCTTGTGTCAATAGTATTTTGTTGTATTGTGATACATGGGCAAATAATGAAGTTACAAAAACCATTATTGCTAATGAAAGCATAATCATGTAAAGTTATCTTCTTCTGAAAATCACTGAGCATGTTGGAAGCTCTGCTAAACAAGTGGTTTAATGTCCAGTGGTATACATACATTCAATGAACTTTTCATTGTTGAAAATCTGGAGAAGAAACTGTTGCTGTACTAGTTAGGAAAGTAAGGGTGAACTCTTCTCGAGTTCAATGACCTGTTGGTGCCTTTAAAATAAAAAATTTGCTTGCTCCATGTCCTAGAAAATACTTGTAAAATGTGTGTTCAGTTTGAAGGCTGCTGAATACTATTTACTGTTTATAGGCAAGACCTAGTAAATGTGTGAGAAAGCAGATAATGGTTATTGTGGCCAGATATCTTTATAACCTTTTCTCCCCAGGCCTTTGTTTCTCCTTCTAAGTCAACTGGTGAAGACAGCAGTAACAGTGATGTAAGTCTGAAGTCTAACAAGTTCCAAAGGACTAAAGTCCCCAGAGCAGAATCTGGAGACAGCATTGGCTCTATATCAGATGAACGCAACCTTCCCTATAGGTAATAAATGCAAAACCCCACCCCTAATTCTGAAAGTGGGCAAATTTAAGACACTGTATTTTTTTAGCTCTTCTAATGAAGCATACTGCTTAAACTACAAAAAAATCTTCTAAAATTTCAGCCTTTATCAAGGATAGTCCACATGTAGTCTTCATTTATCATGCTTAAACTTAAAATGAGGAAATGTGTTTTAAAGCGGTTTAAGCAAGTTGAAAAACATCAATAAGTGATACATATGTATGTATATTGAAAAAAACCAACCCAAAACAGCTGTGAAAGATTTCATGAGGTTTCCTCTTTTGAAAGCATTGATGCATACAGATCTCAAAGATTTAAAGAAACCGATCGTCCATCAATAAGGCAAATCATTGTCCGCAAAGAAGATGTTGCTTCCAAGCTAGAAATGAAACATAATGGCTCATCTGATCAAGTCAGTATCAAAAAGAAAATGCAGGTATGCAATGTACTACTTAAAATCCTTCTTGTAATTTACTGTTCTCTTGCTTCATTTCCCTTGAGAATATCCAGGACTTAAACACACTGCTTGGAACTGCAGAATTAGGTTTTTTAGCACAAATATCCAGTGGTAGAGAGTGATACTGCATGAACTGGACAGCTCAATGCACCTCTTGAAAGGCTCAAGCTATAGAGTAAGTCTAGAGAGAGCAAGCTGTCATTTTGAAAAGGGAATGGTGAACCTTTATCTTATTACTGCCTTTGAATTAGGCAGGATTCATAACTACATAATTACAGTAGGCAATATTCCCTTATTTAGTGGTGCCTCTTTCACCTGCAACACTGAATTTCTGGTTAACTGCTGCTTCCCCAGGTGAAGGGCCAGACTAGCTTGGATATGGAGCATACAAATATTGAAGTCATTCACTCCTATTATTTAAATGATTTCTGAGGTCAAAAGAAAAATGGTGCTACAGTATCCTTTTGCAGAAGTAACTGTAAACTGCAAGATCTTTATAGTTTACTTGTAGTTTAATTTCTCCGAGTCACAACCCTCAAAATGCTAATCTCAAGACATTTCCATGTGTGAATCTAAATCTTTTTCTTCTTGCTAATTATTTTGACGACCGGTTTACTCTAGGAGCTCAATAATGAGATCAACATGCAGCAGACAGTGATTTATCAAGCCAGTCAAGCTCTGAACTGCTGTTTTGATGAGGAGCATGGGAAAGGGTCACAAGAAGAAGCAGAAGCAGAGAGACTCCTTCTCTTAGCAAGTAGGTTTTTAGACCCAAGTTTAATTCTTTGTTGTGAACACTTTGGGAAGAAGCAGGAACAAGACTGGCAATGCATTTATTGTGCTACTTTGTAGCTGTGTATTTATAGTTCTTCAGCTGGAAAACAGGATAATACCTGTTCTGTCTCACTTCTATAGGCAAGAGGATATTTTTGGTATCTTTCTTGCCTTTAATATTCCTACTATTCTTGAAGGTCATTAACATTTACATTGCATTTTACATTCTTATGGGGGAAAGAAAAGAATGTTCAGTACTACTTTTTCCTGTGTTACAACTATAGCTAATTTCTCTATGCAGCTGAGAAGAGAACTGCTTTATTGGAAGAACTGAATAGACTGAAGAGTGAGGGACCTCATAGTAAAAGAAATAAAGCTGCTTCTATATCCACCGAATATGCTCCATCCAGGGGGTCTGTTTCCATTTCAGAAATGCGTCTACCTCTGAAAGCAGACTTTGTATGTGGTACAGTTCAAAAGCCAGGTAAAACCAGCAACTGAAAACTCTGCCCCTTTCCTTCCGCTTCCCCATCCTCCCTACACGGATTTCTGGTTCATACCCCTGGGTTGGTTTTTTGATCTTCTGCATTGGTGTTTCTTATAGGTCAGGGGACAATGAAAATCTAGCATTTGCTTTTAATTGATCTGCTTGATAGGGAAGTTTTCAGTATTTTCCATGGTGGTTTTAGTTTCCTCCTGTTCTGGCTTGTGAGGTTCAAGAAACTTATGAAGACCTTTCCAGCCAGTATTAAAGATCTTTATGGTCCTGTGTAGCCTGTTGGAGAAGAAGTATAGTTTTGTATCTTGGGTTGTATTCTCTTGCTGACTTGGAATCTTATTGATGGGTACAAGTGTTGTGCCTAAATATCATTACATAAATCCTGACAGCCTCATTAAGCCTCTAATTTTTTTCAGTCTTTGTTAACATCCCACAGTACTTAATTTATAATGGCTAGTCTTCCATTATTCTGTCATTTTAAGTATTATGTCATGAAAGTTGACTTTAAAGTTAAAATTTGTCAACTTTAAAGTCAAAATGTGAATTTATTTCTTTTGTTCCAGAAGAATATCCGGCAATATGTCTCTGTAGGCCTAGACTTGCCCTGGAATATAGTAAGCTCCTGTTAACGTGGCAGTTTAAAGAATCTGCAAGCCCACAATAACCAGTGTTATTTTATATAATGCTACCAAATATGATTGTAGCTGGGTGGTTTTCTACTTTTTGCCTCAGTAAAACTTGAGGACAAAAGACATTGGACAAAATTGTGTTTCATACTGGTTGAAAGATTTTAAATCAATTAATATGTAACCTTTCTTGTTTCCTTGATTAACTGTCCAATGAAATATGAAGTGGTTCTTTTTACATCCTCAAATAAAACCACAGCCATGAATATGAAAATAAATATCTGACCTAATGTACCACCTCTTTTCCACTCCCAACATGTTACACTTTCTTGTTGCATGAGATGCTTCATCTCAGTTATGGAAAAGCACCTCTGGTGACAGTAGTATAAGTTTAGTTTCCATCAGTAATTCTCAAGACCAAATTGTCTGAACAGACAGCTATGAACTACTTGTCATCAAAACTTGATTTTAAAAGTGCAACATTTGCTCTACATTGTGCACTAGAAGCTCTAATAATCACTTTTATATTTGATCTTTTCTTCAGAGAAGAGTACGAGCCAGTGCTTACTGGAGTCTTCAACAGTTGTTCTGAAAGCTGTGACTCAAAAGTGCTTGGGGGGGTGTGATGATTATTTGTGTAATGTGGTATGATATTTGCTTTCACTGTTCAGCAGTTTGCTGCGCAAACTCCAGATTATCTCCTGCCACTGTTGAAATGTTTTTCCTCCCTTATGTGAAAAGTTAGGGAAATGAGTTGCCTGAATTACCAGTTCCTTTGCAGGAGTGAAAAACCTATGAGAACAGGCAGGAGCAATGCTAATGTAGAGTTAAGCTGGCAGGCCTAGAGAATAACAATTGGAGTATAAGAAACTAAAATGAACTGCTGCATCTGCCTGAAAGTTCTTCCTCTCCCCTTTCACACACTGGGTAGTGTAGGTCTGGCCTGGGGTGCCAGGTAGTTGTGAATCCTGTGGAGACAGTAGTGCTTGCAAGTAAGAACTTGTTTTAAGAGTAAGTTCATAAGCAAATGTTGATTGTAACCAAGTGTTCAAGTGGAAGTGAAGCGGAGATGTTTGCAGTATTTGAGGGGTTTTTTTTGGTTTTTTAGGTATTTGGACAGCTCTGGCTAACAAACCTATCTAATTTCTATTTACAGAAGCAGCAAATTACTACTATGTAATAATACTGAGGTCTGGAGCAGAAAACATGGTTGCAACGCCATTAGCAAGTACTGCCAGCTCCCTGAATGGAGATGCACTTACTTTTACTACGACATTTACTATGTGAGTATACAGGAACTTTTTTCAAACCATCTGTAACTGATGATGGAGCATGCATAAAACTATATAAGAGCTTCATATAAGGATGTCATATTTTGCCAACAAATATGGTGACATCTCATGGTATTGCTGTTTCCCACCTGAAGAAATAGCTGGAATGTACTCCTCAAAAGAGCAATCTAGACTTATTCCACCATCCGTCAGCTAAGTTGTCTCTTGGTTTTTCTACTTCTGTTGTCTCCAGGGAACACCTGCAATGACAGATGGATAATGTGTGTTATTCCCTTTTTCAGCAGCTAACATTTTATATAGCTGTTTGGTTTTGGTACCTTGGAAAAAAGTAGTCCTCTTAAAACTTCAACTCGGTTGTTAGCTAAAAGGTGGAGTGAGTTCAAATAGCTGGTTTTTAGCAAAAGTCGTCTAAAATAAAGAAACGAGCTCCTTTTTTTAAAAAAACAGCCTAACTGGGATTTTCACTTGAAGATATTTACCCAAAACAAACCACCCAATCTCTGTTCCTAGAAATGTGTGCCATCACTGGACTGAAGGGTGTAAACTGAGAAATGGTCAATGCACTCTATCTGCCCCTTGTCCTTCCGTCCCCATTTGTTCTTTGAGTTCTAGAAAGTATCTTGAAATACTAGTCGTAAAACCAGCAGTGCTGCTTGCACTGAAGCCTGTTACTGTAAAAGTGAAACAAACAAATTCTCTGGTGTAGAATCTGTTTGCTCCCTGTTTTAAGGAGTAGAAAAAAGGAAGAAGGAAAGAGCATCTTTTAAAAGGACCACCTCTTTGCCTCAGTCTGTTCAAGTCATTTTTCCCTTCTTCTCCCTTTTAGGCACGATGTGTCAAATGACTTTGAAATAAATATAGAAGTTTACAGTTTGGTATGTATCAGCTCTTGCTAAGACGATGTGTAAAGGAGAATGAGGTGGTGTACTTTCTTAATATCTTCTTGCCATACAGGTACAGAGAAAAGAAGTTCCGGGCACGGATAAAAGGAAAAAGGCAAATAAATCTAAGGTAAATGAAACAACAAAATCAGCATGTTGTATTTCCACAGCAGGAAGGCTGTAGTGTCCAGGGAGAACTGATGGTCTCCCTGTCTAATGCTCTTAGACAATCTGTTGCTTGCTTTTACTCTTCTTGTTACTTATTGGAACATCTGCAATGACAGATGGATTGTGGAGTCCTGCAGCTATTTGTAGATTGGACCTGCAGCACTTGCTTGAGTCTAAAATATATTGGAAGGGAAGGAGGTGTCTTACTAGTTCAGCAAAATTATATGCTTTGCAAACTTCTATTGGGTATGGTGCTTCTGCTTGTGATTTAGTGCCTGTATTTTTCACTTTACTTGAACACCGTCAGTCGATATGCCCTACCTTGCAGTTTGATTTGTCTTAAAGGTTCTGTTGATCAATTGCAACACATCTTTCTTCCCAGACTTAAGTAAGAACACTAGTTGTTGGTGGGTTTTTTTAAGCAAACTTTTATGTCCAAAGAGTTATTAAAACTTTTCAGCTCAGACAGGGTACATATTTCAAGTGTTTATGCTTTATTAAGGCTTGTGACCTCAAACTATCCAGTGGCTTCCTGGAGATAATGGCTTAATAAAACCGAGAAACTTCAGTGTCTTTTATAACAACTGCAATGAGTACTTAAATCCTGTCTCTGCAAACAGAGAGAGGGATTTCTTTTAATCTTAACTTTCGTTTGGCACAGTGAAAGCATGCTTCCACCTATCCCCCAATAAAACCAGTTTGAAGTTCAGGGTTTCTTTGTCTCTTGTGCTGTAGTTTAGGGGAATCTTTACTTAAAACCTAATGGTTTTGTGTCACTGTAGGTAAGCTGCTGATGTGGGGTTACAGGTTTGCTGATGGCGTATTGTTATCTGCTTTTTGACAAGCTTCTTAAACTTGTATTTCAGCTTCAAGATTAGATGAGCACATAATTCCAGTTCATATTAATACACAGTCTCACATAAACTTTGATATTTTCACTTGGAACTATAGATGATGTACAACAGTAGCACACTGAACATCTCTGTATTTATATTGTTAACTCTTAGCTTTAATAAGCACCTAAGATTGTTTTCTCAAACGCATGCTGCCCATCCCAAGCTAATGCATACTTAAATCTTTCTGCAATAAATATTTCTTTGATATATGGCATTCCTTCCACTGAAATGTTCCATCTAATCAAAAAAACCCAAGACCTGCTCATTACAACAACTAGTATCCATTCAAAACTTATTTAGATAAGCCTTCAAAGCCTTCAGTAGTTTCACTAATTTTTATGCTGATGTGATAAACAAATTCAATAGAAAATGCACTTATCATCTTGTATTCTTTTGTAGGTTATTACTCCAAAGAGATTATTAACATCTATTACCTCTGTAAGTATGAATGTAATATTGCAACAAAATCGGGTTATGACCTTTTCCAAAGGCCATATTCTCACACTGAATAAGGCTGTGCCCATAGCAGGCTCTTTGTATCTCTTGAAGCTCTGTAACTGTCTGGCTTCCTGGGAAATTCTTCAGCCATCAGCTCAAGAAATAGGGAATGTTATATTAAATATGTAATGCTGGAAATACACAGTTGTTACACACTTCTTGGGACTTTCTTTCAAAATTGGACAGAGCCTTAGGCAGCATGGTTTAGTGGGAGGTGTCGCTGCCCATGGCAGGGGGGCTGGAACTAGATGATCTTAAGGTCCTTTCCAACCCAAACCATTCTATGATTCGATGTGTTCACTTTTTAAACTACCTCAGATGAGGGTTTTCTAACCTGCTTGGTCTTGTGTAGAGATGTGCAGAAATTACTTTCTCCACTGAGCTTTTATTTCTCTCTCTCTCCTTCTAGAAAAGCACACTTCTTACTCCAGGTAAGTGTAAATCTAAATATCTTGTGTAGATTATTCATCGTGGCATTTGCTGTCTGAAGCAGTATATCAATAATACTTGCGGCAGATGATAATTTGGGAGTAATAAATACGGATTTATGTCAGCTTGCCAACTCCGAAACTGGCACTGTGTTTATACCCTAGTTATGATTCTGATTAATGGAAGATCTCTTCACAAAATCAAACTTAGTATCTTATATCAGATGCCTGCAGTTGACATGTTTTTTCTGAGAAGGTAAACCCACATGAATGTTAAGATTTTAAACCTGAGTCTGATGTCAACAAAGTGATACAGAAGAAGCTTGAAAATGCAAACAGATTCTGAAGTATTGCTTCTGTGTAGTATTTTTAACATGCTTATATATTTCTGACTCCTGGGGGAGAAGAACAGCATTCCTGAGTGTTTTCTAACTATGTAGAAATGTGTTATACTCTTGTCTGACTACAATAGGAGATACTTGAGCTAGTTTAAGTACAAATTGCACCAATAAGGAGCTCGTAATTAACTCTGGAATGTTGACCATGCTGCTGCAACTAGTCAGATTCCTGTGCCTGAGCTATAGTGCTTGTTTCTACTGATATAAGTGCCTATATTGCTCTGCATACAAATTCTGGAAGACTGCAGTGTGTCCCATGAGAAGAGGTTAAGAGATTTCAAAGTCACATTTCCACCGCAGCGCACAGGCACTTTGCAGTGTGACCTAGCATGCTGCCCATCCCTCTGAGACCTCTCAAAATGCTTTATCTTCTCCATTTGTGAATATTTCAAAACTGCTTCCTGAAAGAAGGGATGCACTGAGGAGGAATGGTGTGCATCAAGCTCCTGTCGGAATGCGCTGCTGGGGCTCGCACTGCAATGGGTGCTCCTCCTGGAGTGCTAAACAGTACCAATAAAACATTTTTCAGACTTGCAGCATCCTGCTTGTGTGTTGTGTTACGACTTGTGCTGTCACTTCTTTCTCCACAGCCATGGCCAGTCCAGGTGGCCCTAATGCTATACGCAGTACTAATTTCATCTTTGTCGGATCCCACAAGCTGTCATTGTCTTCTGTAGGAAATGCCAAATTTGCATTGGACAAGGTAATGAGAATTATTGGCTACTAATCCAAATGTCATTGCATGTTATTGGAATAACAGCTATGAGTCTGCCCACTGTTTTCAGATGAAATTACCATCCTAGAAACAAAACGTAAGTTTATATAAATGTTGTTTATATATAAAATTTATGTGTAGTTGTTCATATTTCATTTCATATGACTGAAATGTAATTTTGAGATACAAAAGAAAAATAATATATTATGCCAAGAGTTTTCTGTAGCTCCACGTAAGGTAGAGTTATGCAAAGATAAAGAAGGCATTTAGTTACTGATTTTCTTTCACTGACAAGAAAAATTGTTGTATGCAGTTGGTATCTATGTGGCCCTCACATTGTTCCTTGTTCTTAGTCTTGCAGTTACCCCTAAATATAAGACACTGTATTTTAATGATAATGAACTATTTGAAATTGACTGCACTTAATTGACTTAAAAATTGCCTTTTCATATCCTGATTCAATTTGTAGAAGCAAATTATTTTAATTCTTGAGGGCTATTATTGAGTTTTATACCATTAGTTCCTTATCTAAACAGAAAATGCTTATTGGCTTTTACCATCAGAAATTAAAAACATACAATCTTATGTCCATTACAGTCTCTGACTGTGTAATATCTTGTACCTGAAACCTATTTCAATAGGTGTCTACACCAGCAGCTATCCTAAGCTAACTAAAATTCAGAAGCTCCCACATCTTATGGTGGTACTAAAGCACAGCTTTATCCTAACAGCATCATAAGAATAAACTTTCTTTTCCTTGGCTAGTTAAGTTTTACTGTGAGGATAGTAGTATTGCAGTTACAGCATTTGATGAGTGGTGGGCTAAAGCGGATTGGTTGTGTTTGTGCATAAGATTAGAAACATCACAATAATCCCAGTTTGCTTTTTACAAGCTTTGCTTATTGTGAATAGCAGACTTTATTACTGGAACAGTTTGCAGAACTTGCCAGTTGAATTGCACTGCTCTTTTTGACTGCATGAACTTCAGAAGTACCTGCTTTGTTCTTCAGCAGAAATGTTGTTCTTAACCAGAGCTACATGTAGAATTCTCAATTTGTGTATGGCTTGGTTATTGGAAACCCTTTATTCTTGGAGTTATGGGAATTGCCTTCTATGTTACATTTAGCAACTTGGGTTTAAACTCTTTTGGTTTACTCGCTTGGACAGGACACTGGAGTGGACTGGTGAACTAGCACAAACATAAGGTTCAAGTGGAATTCCAGGGAAATCATCACCTGTTTAACTTTTCCAGGTGCAGACTTCAACAGTTAGTGATGAATAAGAATTCCCCTTTTATGTCAAATAACTTCATAAAATAATTATTAATAAAAGTTATCATCTTTGTAAGGCTTAGGTTTGGACTTGGCCCATGGCTGTACCAAACAGCTTCTTTTTAACTTGCTCCATGCATTTCTAATATGGAACAAACTGCTGTCACAGTGGCTATTTTGAGTTTCATTCCTCCCACTTCTATGCATAGGGTGGAAAGGACAAAAATGTACTCACGTACAACTGTCTTTTTTTTATTAAACCTTAACTCTACACTAATTGCATTGAGCATGTTTCTTTTTTCCCTAGATAAATTTTGAAGGGGTGGAAAAAGAACTGTTGGGCTATATGTTCCAGGACCAGGTTGCTATGATCCTTTAGTTTATAGCTTTCAGTTGGAAACTGCTTCCTAGTGCATGTTGCTTGTATCTGCCTGGCCTGGTTGCAGAATTTAAATGCTTACAGAGATTTACTAACCAACCATGAAATATTGGGAATTTAAGACTTGCAGAATTCTGCTCCCTGTTCTTACAATAATAAGCATGCTGCCAGAACTCAACGTGATTCAGGCTACCTAGGCTTTTTCCTTACCTAGCAGGTGTCTGCCTAGATCACGGGGGGGTTCTTGTTTCAAAACAAATCCATGTTTCTTAAAGACTGCGAGTCAGGAAATTTGAGCAAACTTCTAATGAACTGCACAGAGCCTAAAATGAAATGAGTTACTCTGCTGATACAAGACCAGGGAAAAATGATTGGTGGCCTAAATGTTGGTTTAACTCGTTGCAACTTTGTTTCCACCACCTCAACCCCACTTGCCTTCCAAAGGGATATGTTGCTAACTAGGATATAATAATTTCTCATTGCTTGTACAGGAGGGGGTTTTGAGACCTTCTTTAGTGGTGGTGCAGTGGTGGTTGTGAGCACCAGGTAGGAGGTACAGGCTCTGAATAGCTGATCCCATTCCATTTGTTGCACAGCCTTTTTGTTTTACTGTCGCACAGCTCTTCACTGGTGAACTCTTCAGTCTACAAAGTAGGTTCATCTGACCTGACCTAAATTAGAAAGGAATGCAAATCTTGAAGTGGGGAGCTAGACAAACCTGAGGTCCTCATTCAGCAATGGGTTTTACTGTGGTCTAGTAGGCTACAGCCCAATGTTCCCTGGTGTAACATTCAGGGCTATAAATTATCTTTGCTGATAAAAGTCCAGGACTGGTGCAACTTGTTATGTGGAAACGTTTTCCTGGTTTTGCTTCTCAAACGATCCTGTAAACTCCTACCTGGTGCGCACAAATTTGTTGTGCTGTACTGTAGGGCCAAGTACATGAGCAAGTGCATAATAACGATTTCCTCCCCTGCTTGTGCACATATGTGTCATGTCTGGGAGGATGCTGCAGTATACCTACAACTAAAAAGTGATCTGTTTCTAACTGTAAGATCTATTGCATTGTTCACTGAGGCCTACAGATTTACACTTTTAGCTATTAGGATTACTCTTGTTCATGTGAACGACTAGCAAAACTTAATTCCACTTGATCAACATGTGTGGAGGGTCTGGGGAAGTCAATAGGCAGGCTTTATTGCATGTTCCTCTTAAAACTTCTCAATATCAAATAACTATTTAACCACCCTTTGATACACTGGTTAAGCTGGTCTTCAACAGCTTGAGTGCTCTCATTACTTTTTCCCCTTATAGGTCTCATACAAATATATCTGAGTAGGCACTACTACATTAGTATCTGCCAAAAATGCTTATGGCATCCAAGTACCAATCCTGTTTAAGCCCACTAAGATATTTTCCAAACAGCTTAATGTCAGACTGAGGCAGAAGCTTGCAGGGTGTAGACTGGCGCTGTGTGTTGTTTTAGCCATGCTTGGAGCGCTTGTTTTTATAGATAGATAGAAGCATATTTGTGCACATGTCCTGAGCAAACTAATAAGCAAACAAATCTTGAAAAGCTTCTGAATAAACTTGAAACAAAAAGTGATTATTACAGTCTTGCTTTAGACTGACCACTTCTTTCTGGCTAAAGATCCTAAGAACAAGACTGTGCTAACATCCTGGTGGAGGTGTCTTGCTTCAACTGATAGAATTGAGAGATGTCCAAATTAAATGACTAATTGCTTTACTTTCTGCAGGTTCCCTTTTTGTCTCCTTTGGAAGGTCATATATATCTGAGTTTAAAATGCCAAGTGGACTCCTCTGTGGAAGAGAAAGGGTTTTTGGTAAGATACTTACTTCAAGTTGCTTCCATGGAAATTACAGGTCCTATAGTAGTTACTTCTTTAACTTCACACATATATTTGTAGTGGTTGTAAAGCTTAAAACTAGCTCATTTTTTTCCCTGCCCCCCTCTGAACCAGACCTCAAGTCTTTCCTAGTTTATCTTCTAAACATGCCTGAATCAAAGCTACATTTTTCTCATTCTTCTAAACACTGTTCTTTTATTATTATGAACTTCAGTTAACCACCTCTTGCTATAATCTGTGATGTGAGATGAGATCCGAACTTCTCTGCCAAACTAAAACCAAATTCTCCCTAGAAAAGTTATACACACACACACACACGCCTCTTCCCCCCCCCCCCCCCCCCCCCGTGTGCACAGCCTTTGGAAGCAACAGTGTGTTTTGGAGAAACATCTTGAGCAGTTCTCTCTGTAAAACTGGAGTTGCAACTTGGGCCTAATAGATGGAGCTGTTGAGATCGTGTCCAGGAGATGGCAGTAAATGTGCTGTGAAAATACTGCAGCAAAACGTTAGCACTCTCTTATTTTGGTGGGTTTAGAGTTTCATTAGATTCCTTTCAAGCAGTTCTTTCTGTCTCCTCACTCTTAATTGAAGTTGAACAGATTTCATTAGATGAAAACATTTCCTGTGCTTATAGTATTTGCTGTCCCGTGTTTTTGTGTACTATTTAACTAAGTCCTTGTTTACTACACAGTATGTAAAACCTGAATAATGTTGCACATCCATGTTCAGTTTTTTTCAGAGTAAGGGTTTGGAAACTCCCTACACAATAAAAATTAGAATCTGAATTGTGAAGAGTGAAAAACACAACACATTGATCAGGGGCGGAATTCTGTGCATGTTCAGGAGGGATCAGGAATAGCAGTCATACACTAAACTTTCTGTTTCAGTACTAAAGAAATGGGGCTTGAAATTGGCATAATCCTGCGTCCAGTAAAATGATTACCAACACAAGCATTTAAGAAGCAATTTCAAATTTCTTTTAAACTGATTGGACTGCTGAAGGTCCTGTTGGATAGCTAAACATTTTATAATTCTGAATAGGAAGTTGAAGGTGACTTGGGTATTTAAGTGGTTTGGGTTGGAAGGGACCTTAAAATCATCCAGACCCAACCCGTGTCACAGGCAGGGACACCTTCCACTGGAGCAGTTGCTCCAAGCCCCTGTGTCCAACCTGGCCTTGAACACTGCCCGGGATGGGGCAGCCACAGCTTCTCTGGGCACCCTGTGCCAGCGCCTCAGCACCCTCACAGGGAAGAGCTTCTGCCTAATGTCTAATCTCAATTTCCCCTTTGTCAGTTTAAAGCCATTCCTCTTGTCCTGTACAGGCCCTTCTAAAAGTCCCTCTCCGCCTTTTTTGTAGGCCTCTTTAGGTACTGGAAGACTTACCAATAATAAATTGTGTTATACTAATCATGGTTTGTGAACGGTTCATCCTGTATCTGCTATAAGTAACCCTCCATCATCTTAAAATAACAGAATGAACCACTGCCAACATGAAAATCTGGTGTTTTGAAAGGGCAGCAATAGTTGCATCTTGAGCAGAAGTCTGCAAACTTGAGAATGAGTAGTGTAAGCTTCTTCTCTATGCTATCTGGAAAATAAATACACTGTACTAACACAAGGCTCTCCCAGGGTACATATTTTTCCTTCACTTATGTTTCCTCCTGTAAAGGGTTGTACTTTCAGAACTACCTGCTAGAAAAAATACTTGAGTACAGTCAAGTTATAATGGTACCTCATTGATTTTAACTGTTTTTTTAAGACTATGTTTGAAGATGTTAGTGGATTTGGAGCATGGCATAGGCGCTGGTGTGTGCTGTCTGGAAACTGTATATCTTACTGGACATACCCAGATGATGAAAAACGAAAGGTAATGCTGTTTTCTAAAGCTCAAGTCCCGAGTTCTTTAGTACCCTACACAACTAGCTGGTCCTTTTTAATGGCAGTTTAGGCTTAAAATGGAGTGTTATGCAAAGCATGAGATTCAAGCTTATAATGTGTCCTTGGGGCATGGGGGAACCTTCATAAATCTGACCTCAGTCAGGGCAAACTTAGAAACTTACTGCTTTATCTAGTGACAAAGGGGAAAAGTGGAGGAAGATCCATATTTCATTTCCTCTTTAGTCTTAAGGCATCCCACTGTGCTTGATAAATGACTAATTGAAATTGATCAGACTTGTACAGCTTCATAAGCAGACTGTATCTAGTTGCCTTAAGTTTTAGACAAAATAATGACTAACACTTACTATGGTAAAGAACTGGAGTGGGCAATCCTTCTGTATTGCAGAAGCAGAGCTGTAATTATGGGCTATCTTTTTTGCAGTCTTTTTTTTGCAGCTCCACATTATAGCTGAAACTGGTACTTTTTAAATGGTTCTTATGGAAACCTAAGTTATTGTCTGGCTAATGAGGCAAATCAGAGGCTCATCTGTCATGAGGTGAACCTTGTCTCCTTAGCCTGTTCTTGCAGTGGGTGCTGAAATATTTCCACGTCCTTTCACAAACTGATTTCAAGAGAGCTTTTCTGACTCACTTAGGTAATTTACCACGAAATACACGCTTGTTTGTTGGCAGAACACTTTCTTTCCCGAACTCTGTTGCAAACTCTGGTCCTTTTGGGTCTTGTATGCCAATTGAGATACCAGAAACATCAGTAGTGGGCAATGATTGCTTTAAATTGTGAAATGTTTTTGTTGATGAATTTCCCATGGCTGCATGTATACATATATATATATCAGCAACCTGTTTCTTAATGCTCCTTGAAATGGAGCTGTCCTTTTCTGTGTAACTTAGGTGTTCTATTTATCTATGGAATAATATTGGGAAGATGCCCAATAAATAGCAAGCTTTTCTCTAAGCCAAGAGCAGTGTATGATTCCCTGATGAGGTATTCTGTAGGTGTAAAGAATTAGAGCCAAGGTCTGTAACTAACTTCAGTCATACAGCTGAGCTTCCGTCTATAGTCAGCAGAAAGAGAGAACTGCCTTGAAACTGGATATCCTCTTTGGATGGGTCTAGCATTGATTACAGAGGGAGCTAGAACAGCCAGACTTGGCACTTAAGGTGCCTTCCATATTGTGTGTTTGAAGGTGAATCCATGTGCTTGTAGGCTTTGACAAGAATGATGCAAGCATCTCTAAAGTGCGTGTTTTCTGTAGGCTTTGACATGGTTTATTCTATCAGTTTGGATTTTATTATGAAATGGTCTTGAAATGGAGAGTTAGAGCTTTTTAAGGGAATAAAGAAAAGGGCAGATATATCTTTCCAGAGCCTTTGGTAAGGGATGGATTTGTTAGCTGTATGGTATGTGGCTGAGCAGGGAATGTTCCATTGTCAATTATCTTGCTTCTGCTATGGCTCTTAAACACCAATAAGGGAATCCCTCTTTTTGTATGGAGTCATTGTTTTAGGGGGGGTGTCACTTAATGTGGCAAAACCTGTTCAAAGCATGTATTAGTCCGAATTACTCTTGACTGCAGAATTCTTGACTGACAAACTTCACTTTCAGCATCCTTTGGGCCGGATAAATTTGGCTAACTGCACAAATCATCAAATTGAACCTGCCAACAGGGAGTTCTGTGCCCGTCCCAACACTTTTGAACTAATAACTGTCCGACCTCAGAGGGAAGATGACAGAGAGACTCTTGTCAGCCAATGCAGAGACACCCTCTGTGTTACAAAGTGAGTAGATAGATTAAATGCTATTTACTGGTCTGGGGATGATCATCTTGCCATTTTCTGGAAGAACTAAGTAGAGGCAGGGAAAGACATACCTAATCCTTTGGGTTCTTTGCCTTTTAGGAACTGGCTGTCTGCTGATACTAAAGAAGAGCGTAATCTTTGGATGCAAAAGCTCAACCAAGTCCTTGTTGACCTTCGCATGTGGCAGCCTGATGCCTGCTATAAACCAATTGGAAAGCTTTAAACTCTGGAAGGGAAATGCAAAGAAAATATGAATACAAAACCTGAATGAACTACACAAAAAAAAGGAACTTAGATGGAAATGTGGGGCATCTTCTGGGTCACTTATGCTTTAAATTTCAGAGAGTATTTAACATTATACAGGAGTATATTATGCAGTATTTTTATTTCACTTTTAAGAAATCTAAAGCTTTTTTAACTTCCTAGCTTTTGAGTACGATGGAAGCAATTAGCTGTTAGCTAAATGTGCTGAATAACTCCCTTCTTTTGGAAGTCTTTTTTAGCCAAGTACACGCTTTTCTTTAAACAACTAAATTATTGCAGGAAATCACACTTCAGGGGAGGAAGAAGGGCAAGGTAGTGAAAAAACAAACTTCCTACATAACTGTGCTCCCTGGAAGAAACAATAGCTCAGTTTCCTATCAAGGATGATGCTGAAGAACATCGGAGAGTTTGTCAGGTTGTTTTCGTAATGATCAGGCATAGAAGTTACATTCTACAACATGCGTTATATCTATTTCTTGCTTGCACAGTGTCCTTGCAGCCAGAACAAAACACATGCACAATATATTCATGCTTCTTTTGCCATTTCTCATACCAACTGGTATGGATAAGTGCATGGCATGTACTATGTGGTTTGCAGGTATGGAATTATGTATGCATTATATTGCACTTTGATAGAGATGAAAGGTCTTGATTATTTTTGTTAGGACTGCTATATTAAAAAAAGAGAGAAAAATAATATTAGGGTTGTATATGTCAGTATTCCTTGGGACTTATGGTTTGTACAAGTTAGAATTCTCCATTTGAGAACCAGGAGTAGGTTGTAAAAGTGCTTTCTCTTAATATAAGACACTACAAAGCTGCTGTGTACCAACTAATGCTCTGCTGGCTCTTCTTCCCCCTCATGGACACATCCATAAATGCAAGTAACAGCAGTATTTCAGGGCCATCCGAAAAATAACAAAACTTCTCAGTTAAAACTTACGATTTTCACAGCTTTTCACTGGGCTTGGTGAAATACCAGCTCATTAATTGCAAATGCAATAGTGGAATACTTATAATTGCTATTGCTGTCATGTATTCACACTCGAAGCACTAAATTCTGCTGCCTTATACTGTTTTCATCCTTCCACTTATGTCATTTCTTTTACATCTAGTTTTCTTTTTCTGATGTCTTTAAATATTTCCAACCTATGTATTGAGATTTATTTTATTCATTTAAAATAAAGAAGACACTTTCTCCCTGATTCAGCATGTCTTCTGTGCATTTGAGATACCAGTTTTGTAGGCTGAAGAAGAAAAGCTGGGCTCCACACACTGTTTAAGAAAGGATTCTTCCATTCAGAATTTGAAACTCAAAATACTGCTTGATTGGGGAAGGAAATGTGATACCTTGGGAGTAGCAGTACAACATAGACAGTGGACACAGGGTAGACTGTCCACTTACTTAAACTTCCCTGTGGAGGCTTCAAAGAGACCATACTGCATGAATTCAAATAGCTTCAGGTGCCTATAGATGCTCAGTACCTCAAAAATAGTTCCTAGTGTGATTTCAAACCAAGCTTTCAGTTTGGGTAAAGAGTTTATGAGCAGAATGGCATAAAAACAAGCCTCCTCTTTGCAGTGTGTTGGAACCAGCCTGTGGCATAATCCCTCACCTATTCACCTGCTCTAACTGAAAGGCCCTTCTACAGATGTGTACTGTTCCAATGTTTGAATGTCATGAAACGTTTGACTTAAGCTGAAGCACAAGGAGCCATTTAAAACTAATGGCATAGACCAGGATTCATAGCTTGATACTGCTTTTTATAATAATAAGCTCTTTTGGAAGCATTTCTTTAAATATAGGACTTACATTTTTAGGGTGGTGCTGCGATGCAATTGATGGTAGTGGTGCAGAAATTCAGCTGGTCTTTGCAGCTGAATTCTATTTTCTTTGAAATAGACTCAGAGAATCACACAACACAGATGTTTAAAAATCAGTTTCTAATTTCTTTTAAACTGCTTGGGCTCCTGACTGTCCTGTAGAATAGCTGAACATTTTGTAATCCTGAATAGTAAGTTAAAGGTGACTTAAAATACCTAAGTGGTCTGAGTTGGAAGGCACCTCAAAACTCATCCATCCAACCCCTGCCACGGGCAGGGACACCTTCCACTGGAGCAGTTGCTCCAAGCCCCTGTGTCCAACCTGGCCTTGAA
>JANRGW010044835.1:0-58352 GCA_024733675.1 Psilopsiagon aymara
GGAATGGGTTGCCCAGGGAAGTTGTGAATGCTCCATCGCTGGCAGTGTTCAAGGCCAGGTTGGACAGAGCCTTGGGTAGCATGGTTTAGTGGGAGGTGTCCCTCCCTATGGGAGGGGGGTTGGAGCTAGGTGATCTTAAGATCCTTTCCAACCCTAACTATTCTATGATTATTTGCAAGCATTCTCTGGAATTTTCGTAAAAGAAGTGGTGAAAACCAGAGATGATCTTCACTGCATGAAGAGGACATCTTGTTTTCAGAGCCATTTCACAGGCAGTGAAGATAGCAGCTGAGATCTTCTGCCATGAGTCCATGCTCTGTTCAGCTCCTAAAAGTTAGGTTGCTATAAAAGAGATTTGAGGCAACTGACCCCATGAGCAGTGTGAATCATTCTTATCAAGAGAAGAATAAATTATAAGACAAGCTTACAAAATCCTATTCTAGCTCTTGTTCCCCAAATAGGAATCTTCAGAACATGTTGGAAATGATGTGACCACAGTGTATTTTACTGCAGTGCCTGTAAAACTGCTGTGGGTTGAGAAGTTTTTTGAACTGAGTTCTCTTTGTTCATGCTCCTGGCCCAGGCTGGGGTTGGTGGCTATGGTTTGGGAGTGCCTGTGCCAATCAGAAACAGTGCTGATGCAATTACTGGGAAAGCATCTTTTCCTGTCAGTTAGGAATTTTGTCAGTGAGGAAAAGGAAAAAATGGCCTATGTTTCTATTTTTTCCTTTAAGCTGCTCCACCTATTAATTAGGCCACACACCCTCAGTATGGACAAGAAAGACTGGCCTCAGTAATCTTAATAACTGCAAAAACCAGTATGTCTATTGCACTTGAGCTTCAGCAGATGAATAACATTCAGGGACATGGGAAACACAGAACACCTAGAGAAAGCTCAACTCATATATAGGAGGAATGAATAAATAAAACGGCTTTATCTCCAGTGATTTACCAGTTATCATTGTGGTTTGAATTGCATAAGGGTAGCAGGGGAGTGATGCCCCTTTCCACCCATCAGTCTCCACCCATGGCAGCATGGTGCTAATGGAATGTTAGGCATGGGAGATAATTAAAAGCATTGTAAGAACTGTGCAGAATGTGTCACAGTTGCCTGAAGCTTCACCAGCATCTCAATTCACACCCTACCCCTTTCTTTTTTTGCTCCACCCAAGCTTTGGTTTCCTTCACCCACTCATGACTTTTGCACTATCTTTCCATGCTGCTGAAACAGCCTCCCACTTTCTACTGCCTTTCCTCCAGAATAACAACTGGTCTGTTCATCCTTGTGAGGCTGTATACATAACGACTGAAATCATGGAGTTATCAAACAATTCAGTATCAGCCACAATCAATATTCTTATCTGTTAACAACTCACCATAATATAGATGCAGGTAGGATAAAAGCTGAGCTGAAAGTACATCACGCAAGTCGAGCAAAACCAAAGAAATAGGCATGTTATTAGAGAGGAAACACAGATCTCAGGTAGTTTATCTACTGTGCTGAGTTGACCTTCATGCCTACCCTTTTACAGAGGACAGGGTAGATGTGACTGGTTTATGACACGGATATCCAGATCATGCCTAGAAGAATATGTGACTTGAAGCCATTGAAATTGATTCGAGTGGAAGCAGCATTTGTTAAGTAATGCTTCACTCATCTGCCTTTTCTTTTTCCAGTACATTGTGCCTTACAAACAAACAGGTTAAAAAAAAAAGGAGAATGCCACATTAGACACAAAGGCTCTTTTCCTAGCTCAGCTAGGACACTAGCGCTAAAGGGTTCCTCTGGTGAGCTACAGGCTTTAAGACAGCAACTCCAGTTTTAGGTGGGCCATATAATTTCTCAGAAGCGAGTGCAGATTTCTACTTTGATTATCCAGTTTTTGAGATTTAATGCATCAGCTTGAGTAAAAAGGCAAATCAGATCTTGGCAAAGCTTTTATCAGTAATGGACCATACAGAATGATCATACATTTTCAGGCTGACATGACCAATTCTGTTCTTTCTGATAGCAATGTCATTGAGAAGTTATCCCATCAGCTTCAAGAAGGTACATAGATGCATTGGACGATCGCTGAGAAAGTACTCTCATAAACTATGTGTGTGCCTTTTCTCTTAGCTTCTTTGCCTAGTTAGATTCTGTTGGAAAGCAGGCATTGCTTTCCATCGGTGACTTCTGAAACTAAAATGAAATTAGCTCAGTAAGTAAGCGTATGGAAGGTATCATAGCTTAGGAGGGAATCTGGAGATAGGTATTTCACCTGGTATTTTAAGTCATGATTATTTGATTTGCAGCTATCCCCAATAGATTTGAAAAGCTGCTTGAACTCTGCTTCTTTTCATGTTTATTTTTTCCACACACCATGGCGTATGGGTTCTCACTAGCTAACTGTAAGAGTCAGAAAGGATGTTTTCCATTTTTATGTATAATTTGACTACTTTTTGTCCTCAGGGGTAATCAAAACTCACTGAAAAAAAAGCCACATTATTGGATTATTATTATTTTTTAATATGGGCTGTTCTGACTATTTTAAACCCTTGAGTATTAAATGTTGTTGTTTTGCTAATGTGGGGAAGCGATAGCTCTTCAAAAGAAATTCCCCTTCTACCCAAACTAAAATCTCATCACATCTTTCTGACAACAATTGAAGCTCTGGTTCTTTCTTTCTCTAAAAAAGTAATGGAGTGGAACTATTGTCATCATACAAAGTGAATTCTATTTTTTACCTTATTTTCCGCCCTTCTTCCTAGTCCATGACAATTAAGCTCTATGGAAAGTCCCAAATTTCTCTTTGCATGGTGATTCTAAACCCCCTTTTCTATCTTCCTTTGGAGCACTGGAGGTTGGCCACAGCTTGAGGGTGGATTTGGCAGGTGGTATTAAACTCTTACAAATTCCTGGCTGATGAGTCTTCCTCACACACCCAGAGTTAGGCTGATTGCCTGATTTGGGGTCAGGAAAGAAGGAATTTTCTCTCAGGTCAGACTGGCAGAGATCATTGACTTCTTTAGACAGCTTTTTGTTTGTTGGTTTGGGGTTTTTTTCTTCTGCAATGTGCAATACACACTTGTAGAGTAATTGAACAAATACAGCGCTTAGCAGAAGCATTAATCACTGGTAATGTACTTCATCCTTTCTGCCCTCTTCCTCATAGTAATTATTCCTGTATCCTTCAGCCTTTTACTTCAGGTCTAAATTTCTCTATGTGATGGTTGGGAAGTGTCTGTGAAAGGTTGGGAGCAGCAGTTTTGTGGACCTTCTGGATGAGCATCTGTTGCACAATTATCTCTAACTGAGGGGTCCTGGAGTTGATGATTCAGGTGCCGTTTTCTAACAAAAAGCTCCTATGAGAACGAAAAAAACTGTTTGAGACAAACAGTGATACTTTTATTGCTATGAAACTGAACAATTGTTCTGTTTATCTTTGGATATTGTACCAGCAAAATAAATGATGGTATTTTGCAGATATAATATGTTGGTTTTAAACTCAGATGATGCAGAATTTTGTTGAGGGCAGGGAGATTCTGGGCCACTATTAAGTTTTGTCCTACAGTAGAAATCTTTAGAATTTGCATCCTTTCTGATACCTGTAAACAGGGCAATATATCTGTGTCTGCAGACCAGTAGTTCCCAGTGAGAATGACTAATTCCATGTCACTCCTACTCAGTTTCCTGTGTGACACAACAGTAACAACAGGTGACTCAGCCTATATAAGGATCTAGAAACCTCTAGGCTCTCTGTCCTTTGATTCAATTACTAGACCTCAGTGAAAGTACCAGGCATGAGTATGAAGGCTGTTGTCGGTACCACAAAAATGCAAATTGAATATGCAGATCACCTAGTTACAGATGCAGGCAGGTCATTGAGTTGGTAATTGCGCCAATTACAAACTCAGATGCAAGCACGTGGAAATGCAAGAAGAGTATTTACTTCTTTTCTTTGAACATTTTGAGCTCTGGGTACAACCCTACAGATACTCAACGTCCTGGTGAAGCCTTTGGCACATCTTCTGGCCTCTGTGAGGTTTCTTTTCTGCTTCTGCAATTTGATAGATCATTTCCCACAGAGAATTTATGTGCTGAAAAGTGCATCTTCTGGATCTCCAAGAATGAATACTGACCTCATTCTATGTGTCATGTAATTCCTTCTGTTCACTTTCTGTACCAAAAATTCCTTTTTGGGTTTGGTGGATTAAAAGAGCAGTATCTCTTCTTTTCATCATTCTTAATAAGGAATAAGAAAAATACTCAGCATCATTTATGTTCTATTCTAAGAAGCTGAGTACTTCACATAAATATTTGTTCAAAAAGATTTTTCTAGCAGTTCACTTTTTGTTGGGTTTATCCACGTTAAAATACTATCTGTCAGGTGATTTCTCGATTCTTGTAGTGTTATGTAGTCCACATAAATAATATTGGCTTTCAACCGCATTGAAAAAAAAGAAAAGGTAAAGCGGTAACCAAGGCACATTCAGCTCATTGAAAGCTTCATTGATTTTATAGGAGATTCCCCCGTTTTCATCATCTGAACATTTCACTCCACAATATTTAAATGAATATTTCATGTGGTTTATATTAAAAGTAGACACTTACAAATTGCACGGAATCTTCTGCCTTTTTTTCTGGCTCATTGATTTTCACAGTAAATGTACCAGTTGCAGAGTCAAATAATGCTTTTTTGACTGCCAGCCCTACACATTCTTCTTGGACTGGGAGAGGTAAGTGGGATTCTGTACTTCGTCACTGTAATTAAAATCTCATATGCAAGATTATACCTTTAGTAATACTCCTCCATTATACTGATTTCATCAACACTTGAAAGGTCCTTTTGCAATTAATGATTTTTCACAAGCACAAACAAATGTCCTGTGATGGACAGAAAGATGACAACTGACATTACTAAGGGTGGCCAAAACAGAACTGATGGCCTGATTGCTTTTAACTGGAATATTGATTTCATTCTGTTGGCTTTTTATTTATTTTATTTTTTTACCAGGATGCTATTTTTTGTTTTGGCTTTGAGTTGTTTTGGGTTTTTTGGCTCTTCCAAAGGAAACTCACACCCTATCCAAGTTAAAATCTCAACACTGCTTTCTGACAACAGTTTGCCAATAAACTTCGATTCTTCCTTTCTTTTTGTCATCCTCACCAGCATTGGGTTTACAACCTGAACTCTATTTTTGCCTTGTTTTTTTTTTTGCTGTAGACCATCACATCCAAGCTGTATGGAAAGGCTTAATTTTCTGCTTGCAAAACACATCTAAAATCCTCCTTTTCTTCCTATATATATGGGTGAAATGCAGATACCACATATGGTACCTTAGTACATATAATGTATTTCTGCCCATACCAACGAATTCCATCTTATCTCGATTTTATCATCAACATGTTACTACAGAGATTATCTTCCTGATATCTTGGTTGGATTGTGTTGTGGCATGATATGCTTGTGGCTTGCCTTTACAGGATGCTCCTTCTCCACCACTTCAAATATTTACAAGGCTCTTTGTGGATTTCATTAGCTAATGTCTTTCACACACTACCTGTGTCATATCCACAACTGTTCCTTTTGATGCCACCTTTATCACTTATTATTTTTCAGTTAAGCCCTTTTGGTATTTTTATATTACCTCTGTGTACAGGTGGAACATCTCTTAAACATCTCCTAAGTAATTGCACTGTAATCCTTGTAATACCTTTTAAGGTGTCTGCTGTGATGTCTATGCAAAAATAGCATTGGTTAAACATCTGGTGTAATATAATTGCTTCTTATTGTGCTGACTCGTATCAGCGGCTGTGCTGCATGTGTTTTTTCCTGGGTCGAATTCCCAGTTCTTTTGTATGTGTCGGGGCATTGCAAAGTGGATTGTGATCCATCACTGAGGCTCTCTAGCATAACTGCAGTGAAAATAATACATGATTATAATTATTTGGGTAATTGTGTGACAACTGGCATTGTGTTTTGTAAGCTGGCTAATCAAATGTTCTGCTTTAGGATATCAGCTGATTGCCTCTTTGGTTGGGAAAGAATTATTGTAACACTTGTAACTAAGCCTCACAAAACCAGTCAGGTGCATCCTTTCCTTTTTGCCTCCCTCTAAAGCATTTGTTGTGTTTCTGAGTCATAATCACACTCCATCACATTAAATGCTTTTTCAGAAGTGACAGCCTGTAATAATAGCTCTTCCCCTGTTATCCCAACCAGGGCCCCATTCAGGTCTGTTTTAAGAACACTTCGAAAATCCCACCCTTTGTTACCTTACTTTAGTCCTGTTCATCTTTATGGTAACAAACCCTTAGATATGATTCAAGTATAAACTATGAAAATGTGTAAAAATGCTCACAGCTGCATGAGTCTAAAGGTTTTGTTCCCTCTTGATTAAATATTTGGGGTTTTTGCTTAGCATTCATTAATGCCAAAAAAGCCTTTGATCTTTCTTCCACGAGGGCATGGAATCTGCCTCTTGTTAGCCAGTACCAAGGCTAAGCAGGTACTGAATTACTTCTGATTACAAAGCTCAACCTCTTTAACAAAAGAAGGATATTTTGTTTACTTATCTATATCTGTAATAAGTCAGGTGCATCAGAAGCTGTGGAGAGACTGTACAATGAAAGCCTTCACTGACCTAATCAAAATTGGATGCCATTTTGGTTTTCAAAGTATAAACTTTTTACAGAGCAAGGTCAATAGAGCTTCTTAAGGTGGAAGGCTAAGCATGCTGAATACGGAGGTCCCAGAGTCAAGGGAGAGCCACTGATTTATGGCAAGCATAAAGCAATTCAAGAAAGGTACTAATAGGAAGTTTTTCCTGCCTTTGTGGAGCCACAGGTGTGAGCTGGAAAGCTCTGAGTCAAGCTCTATTGAAACAAGCTCTTTCTCAAGTGCTATAGATAGGAAATGAGTCTTTTTAATGGCTGGTTTAGTAAGAGAAGAGGAAAAATAGAGGAAAGAGCAGTAAAATATAGAAATGAAACAGGAAAGAAAGGAGAGCGAGAAATGGAGCAAGAAACTAAAACCAGGTCTTGATCTGATTACCTTTACTGTTCTGCTCTTCGTTTGCTCTTCAACATGAACGTGGCAAGAAGAAAGTGATGTTATTTTTGAGGTGGTGATTGCTGAAGGGAACCATACCATAGGACAGGTTTCTAAGGTTTTACACACAATGAAGCGTGCTGTGTGCTGCGGTGCACATCCCCCTTTGTTTAGATCTTTACACACTAAGGCCTTAGTCTCTCTCTGGCCCAATTCCTACATTTAAAATTGGGAAGACAGTACTGTTCATCTTCATTGAAGGGAGACGGGGGGAATCACATACATTAAATGGTGTGAGGATGCTATTGCTTTGGTAATAGAGATCATATAAACATACATGAGAAACAGGAAAACTATTCATGTTAAAGGGCAGACAAAACTGTAGGTGAAGTTTTTTGACCCATTTTTAACTTGCTATACCAAGGAAATAAGGCTAATATATTCACAGTGTTTATTTGTTCCCTCCCTATATTTTTGCTCATCCTATCAGCTAATTTCCACTAAACTTAAAAGAAGGGTGGAGATCTGAAGAAGTGAAATTCCCACAGACTTTAGGAGTTCATCAGTCAGTGAGTAGAAGGCAGGGAAGGCTTTTTTCTCCTACGCTCAGTATAGGCAGCCTGATATTGCAGGTGTATCTGATGGCCTAGCTGTACATACGTACCAGCTGGTTAACCAGTGCAAATGTTGATTCGGGCCTGTCAGAGCTTTTCCTATTTCTTGCTCATCCAGCAAGGCAAACAAAGGTGGCTGGGGAAGGTGGGAGAAAGCTGTTTTGGGGAATCATAAAGGCAATGAGAAAAACCGGGGTGTATTATGGAAAAGGGCTTAAGGCTTGGTTTGGTACTGGGAGGATCCCTGGAGGTAATGCAAGGGTTGAAGTCATTTCTACCTAGAGGTATCGTCTCTGGTGAAGGAGGGAGGCAATATGGACACAGGCATAGGGCTTGCTTTTCATTCTTGAAAACAGGTGAAAACATAAGACAGAAAACTATAAATTTTGACTTATTTAATTTTTCCTTTTTATTTTCCTTTGAGAGCATTAAAATCAGAAATAAAAAATCAAGAGGGACACCAAACAAAAAAGTAAGGGACAGATATTGTAGATCTCTATAGTGATTTGATAACTTATTTGTACTTTTCCTTATTCAACAAATTCAAAGCTCTTATTAACTCTAAAGTCAGCATTGTTACCAAAGAGCAGCTGGTACAGTGTAAACACACCTGCCTCACCATGGTCTAAATTAAAGAACTGGAAGCAAACCCACAAAAATGGAGCCATGACCATCTTTCATCCTTTTCACCTAAGTTATGCATGAACTTCAAAATCTGATTGAAACAATTTAAATACTGACATGATTAAGCACATTCAGTTTTATTTCGTTTTTCCCTTTAGTTAAAATGAGTTTATTAGTGTAAAGCTATTCTAGTAATTCAACCTCTGAGTTAAAATCAGAACAAGTTAGCAAATCCTAGAGTCACCATAGTCTAGCCTATGAACTCTCACACTTAGCTTTTGAGAGAGCTCTCTTTTTCATGCAAGTCTGCTGGAGGCAGGGTAGTTCCAGCTGCTTACAGGTAAAATATGTTTCTGTTTGTGGAAGAAGTTGCATTATTAACCTCCACTGTCTGCAGCGAGATAGAACAGACTCTGTACAGCTTTACACCTAACGAGGCAAGTGCAAGCAAGCAAACCACAAGTACAGTGAGATACCATTGAAGACAAATGTATTTGAGCCCTGCCTCCTCCTGTCACCCAGGAAGAGAAGCTGCACATCTGGGTTATGCCTGAGAGGAGGGAGATTAAGTTTCTGGGAGTGTTTGGAGAGGAGGGGAGTCTGAAGATGGAGCCAGGCAGTAAATGGCAGAGGCTGAAAAGGATGTGTTTGTATGGATTGTTTAACAGGCTCCTGATCCTCACTGGCAAACATCACTTTAAACTGTTTTCATTAATCTGTTTCCTAAATCATTCTAATAATAGTCAGCAAGTTACATACTAAGGTATGTGTGATGTGCCTGCCAAACAGTCCTTGCTGTCATGCACAAACATGTATTTCACACACGCAGCCTGGGTGAAAGAATGAGCAAATGGACTGTTCTGAGAGCAGAGGTTCAAAAGGTTTTCTGCTCATAACACTGTAAAATGCTTGGAAAGTAATTAGTGACTTGCCCACTCTGATTCAGGAAGTCTGAGACCCCAGATGGATTATTTTTTAGGTTTCCTGATCAGAATCTGAAGCCAGGACAGGACTATATTCTCCTTGCAAAATATTCTGACAGTAGTGAGTGCCTGTCCAGTCCACCTCATTTCGATACAAATCAGATGCTTTTCAGATATCAGTGCTTTTCAGATTTCAGTAAGGATTAAATGTTCCTCTGTCCAAAATAATTTAGAACAGAGAAGTGATACCAATGGAGACATATGTCCATTTCCTACCCTCCCTGCATCACTTGTCAGCATTTTCACATAGGTCCCCTGCAACACTCAGCAGTTATGATGCCAGGAATAATTAATATCTGGGTTTATTTATTCTGTATTGTTTGTGCTACATAGAGGCTTACTGTGTCACAGACAGACTAAATGAAATCAGCCTATATGGGATGATTAGCCTATACAATTAAAGCCACTCAAGAAGCTGAGATCATCCATTCTGACACAGCCACTCTGTCTCTCACACACGCACTTAAAAAGAGTAAAGGATCTTTAGCTTACCAGGGAACAAAGCTTGATATCACATCCAGCAGGCCCCATTCAAAACCCAAGAAGAGGATGCTATCTAAATTCCTGAGACTTTCAAGCTAGCTTCTTGGGTGTTATGGATGCAAAAAGCCCTTTGATGGTACAGTCACTTGACTGAAGGGAAGGGGACAGCAGCTGTTGAGTTACTTGCAAGTTCTTCAAACAAGGCTTCCTTTTTTTTGCCTCTGCATACTGTTAGCCCATGGTTCTGTGTCCTGTTAGAACAAGTTAAGAAGAAATTCTCATTTCTGCTTATCTTGGACCTTTTATTCTCTTCTGATGAATGAGTGCTTTATTTTGGTTGTGTCCCAAAGCAGAACTGTGACATTTTCTGGTTTAAAAATAGTAACTAAAGTCGAAGCAAGGTCCACTTTTGCTGATTTTGTTTTAAAACCCAATACAAGGCCCAGTACAGAGCTCAGCCATCCAAACCCTGAATCAGCAAAATGGAACAGATGGTAATCTGTGACAAACATGAGAAATGAGTGACTGTTGTAAGGGAAACTAGGAATCGGTTTTGCTGGACTTGAGGCCAATGGAATAGTAATACCAACTCCTGCATGGCCTTATACTGCCATGTTTGTGCGTTGTCTCTTTTAGGCTGCTTTGGTACACTAGAAATTTTAGCTAACAGTGTTAAGAGTTGTTTCAGTGGATCATTACCATTGTTACCTTCTGATATGGTGAGTAGCTGTGAACAATACACCAATAATTCAGGAGCAAGGAACTTAAGGAAATAAAAATGTTGAGGGATGGAGGTTGTAGAAGGGCAAGTAAGGAAGTAGGTGACCTCTGAAAAACTGGGGGAGAGTAGGGTCATTATGGATCAGAAATCAAGTGAGTGAACAGAATAGCTTTCGTTCAGATTTTAGACACATTTACCTTCCCCTTTCTCTATACAGTTACGGATATACAAATCTGTATAGCTGTCCTGCTACCACTCATATTGTAGCAGTACCTCAGAGTTTCAGTTCTGGCTCAAGACATCTGTGTGCTAACATAGACCAAAAAGACTGTCCCTGCCCTAAATAACTTTTTCTAGTTAGTACAATAAGATATTAGCAGGGCTTTGCAGCTGCAAGAATCAACTGTAAAAGGATACTAAATCTAGGCCACTGCAAAAGAATCTAGTGAAATAAGGGGAGGGATGGAAAAGGAAGGAAAGACAGCGAAATAGTAAAGATTATCGCTGGGAAAATATGTCCCACTTTGAGGTTTTTTCCACCATGTTCTCCATTCAGAAAAGGGCACAGGTGAAGATAAAAGGGAAATACTATAAATCACATCACAAAAATGGCAATGTGAGAATGTGAAAAAACCCAGACAAATGGTTTGTGAGACTATCGCTGCAGCAATACTGGAGACGTCAGCACTCCAGACACAAGTGTTCACTGAGAGTAGGGTATAATTAAAGGCAGAATTTGTCTTACCTGAAAGGAGAAATAAAGTGAATGTGCCAAAACCTGCTGTCCTACACACTGATGGAAAGACAAAAAACAAAGCTTGACACCAACAGTCTCTGACGCTTGAAAATTACTGGAAGTGTCATGATAAAAGCAAATGTTACGGAAGGCTTAAGCAGTTTGACTAAGGGGTGTGATATATCTCATTATGCAATGATAGGCAATGATTTGATCCAGGCATGCCTCCAGACCTGTTACAGATCTGTTACTTCTTTGACTTGAGCGCTAAAAAGTCTCGTGGAAAAGCCCATATGTGAATTTTGGAGCAATGCAGAAGCTTTGCTTGCACAGCTAGGTCAGGTACAGCAATGCGTTGGCTAATGTGAATTTTTTTCTAGGTTAGAACACATTTGAGGAGATGGTATAATATATAGTGATGGTATAACGTACAGTGGTAATGATATGAATTGTCTAAGGGAGTAGAAAGATAACTAAGACAAGATTGAAACAGTCACTGCCCATCACAGTGTAATAATGCAGGTCTCAACCTGGCAGATCACCATGTGGCACTGTCACAGTAATAGTAGTATCACCAAAGTGGAGTTTTCCCTGTCGGTGATCTGAGTTGCTGAATTCCCACATTGTGGAAGAGGTTATCACCTGAATCAGTCACTACATTTGTCTGTAAAAGCAAAATATTCATTATTTTTCTAGCTCAGATCCAGCTCCTGCCTGCTGGGAAAACAGCGCAGCATAATGAAGTGGGTGGTGTGGTATCAGTAAGGAAATGAACTGATAACTTAGTTGAAGCAGAATATTTATATTCATCAGATTTTACCGGTATATCAGTAAGAACTGGAATTTCCAGGTGACCTAAATGACTGCTTGTTGGCCCAAGAACACCCATATTTTTCCTCCAGTTGTATCTAATATTCTGACAGTATTAATTACTACCTCTTCCCATGAATCAGGTCTGCCCACACACTGTGAGGACACTGCAGAGCTCTACTGCTATAGCATCGAGAGCAAGCAGATGCTGGTGTAAGTTATTAACTGTCACTTTCAATTGAACCTGACAAGAATGAGTTAATGGAGGAGCTCCATTACAATGGTAGACAGGAAAATAAAAGCCACACTGAATCTACTTTTCTTGTCTCCCTTGTTTCCAAAGACAGTGCTACTGGCATAACACAGAATGCCCTGTGCATTCATTTGCTGATAATGCTTCTCCCTTTGGGGGTGAGACACAGCTACTTCATGGATATAGAGTAACTTACTCAACCACAAAAAGGAACCTTTTCCTTCCTTTAAACTGTTCTCAAACTACCAAAGCAGCTACTGATGATGACCTACATATTGCTGGCTACTTTTCTCACTAATAGCAATTGAAAACTGGAGATAACAATCTTGTTTTTTCAAGTGTGTAAGATCTTACTGCTTTCATTTGTGTTTCTGTTACATTTGCCAAGTAAAACTAAGGGATGTATTGTACTGGGTGAGTCTACACCAGAGAATTTTAGAAAATGCTTGACCTGGGGTCTGGTCTCTGTATTTATAGTTTTAAATACAAATTAGCAGGTTTAATAAGCCAGACAGAGAGCATAGGACAAAGTCAGCCATACCGTTTCACCAGTGGAAATGCACAAATCTTATATTCCGACCAAAAAGTTCACTATGAAATAGAATAACTAAGAGAAGGCTTTTGCCTGCTAGTTAAGCTTGGATGAAATCAGGGGGGGGTTGTTGTCATTTCACTGTGCTGATTTTAAATTACAGAGACCCATGTCTGACTATATGCATGGTAAAGTATTTGAGGAGTGGCTGTGTCTTAGACCACTCTCCTGCAAAAGTGCCTGCATATATTATGTCTTTAAAATTTAAGCAGTCTTCAGGAGACTTGAGAGGAATTTCATACACATTTAAAGCTGAAAAGTTTGGAAGTGTGTATATTAGTTGTCCTATGCAAGTGTTCCTGCTGCACCCATGGGGTTTTGCAAAACCATGTATGTCTTGTTTTGGAAGTTTTCTTTACGCCTCTTACTCCGAATGAAAACTAATTTCTTTAATTGTATCTCCTTCCACAAAAATGCTAGTGAAGTGCTGGGAATGCACACTTAGGCACTAGACATGATCTAATACAACATATTTCTTCATCTTCATGCTCTGTGTCCTGTATATTGTAAGAATAGTTGCCAATCCCCAACCTTCCTGCATTGCTATGGTGTTGGAGCACCTTGCCACCAGCTTTTCTTTTCTGGTACCTGACAAATCAAGTAAAATTCTTGGAAGGTCACCATCCTCTTTGACATTTGCCTGATACTGGTTTGTATTTTTAGCTGACATCCATAAAGATAATGTCTTTATGTCTTTAAGCCTTTCTGGTAATCTTTATGAAGATGTTACACCCATGCACAATGTCTGCTGAGACATTAAGTCAGCCCCATGCATAGTGTTACAAGTACTACCTACACCAGTTGCTGCAGGTGGTTCTTAAATTTCAAAGACTGTCTGTCAGGACTTCTTAACAACTGCCCTTCAATTTCTAGCTAAAACTCATTTTCATCTTGCAGTTCATTCCGAGGCTCAGCCCACGGGAGGTTTTTTTACTGGGGTGATGTGCATTCAAAAACCTGGAAAAGTTGAGTTCTTTTGAAAGTAGCAACACCCCTCATCCCCTTTAGAAGTAAGTGCATACGGATTCAAAGCTATGAGCTTTTTAAACTCTCTTTAGTCCTATTTTTTCCTCCCAAGTTGCCCTTGATTTTGCCTCTTTGTTGCTGATTTCTCCCCCTCTCCCTTTAGTACTGTCCCTGATTTATATGTCAGAGCGGAGTGCATCTGATCAAAACATGGCAAAGTTGCTGGTTCAGCACTCACAGCAGGGGATGGGAGAAATGGGCTATATCTAATCCTTTGTAATCACTGTCACAACGCTGTGACTCTGCCAGTTGGCACGTAGGAGCAACAGTGGAATTTGGAGGAGATAATGGCAGGTGCTCATAGCACATCTAGGACAGCACGTGCTGCAAAACAAGTCCTTTAACTACCTGCTCGGACTTCAAAATGGATAGCACGGCTGTTTCAAACAACAACCTGCTGTTAAAGAGCGTGCAAGATAGAGCGAGTGGCAGGAAAACTGAGCAGGCTCTAGAGCAACGTCTGGGTATGTGATTGTACTAAATTATATCTATATTCAGTTCTGCTTAGAATGAAGTGGCGGTAAGAAGCTCAACTAGGTAGGGTGGTGGGTTTTTTTTAACTTCAGCCTAAGAAAATTTTGTGGGAGGAGTCACTTTGGAAAGGTGGGAAAGCCTTTACCCTCAGGTTGCCTCAGTAAGAAGCTCCTGCTGTGATACTTGAAAGCCCAATAGACATGTCTGAATTTATAATACACTCTTGAAGTATTCATTCATAATCCTGTAGGGATTTTCAAAGCCACAAAGAGGATGTATTTCTTTTAACTGGCTACAGGGAAAATATTAGTTCCTGCTGTAATAAACAAATAGTCTATTTTGGTGCAAGAGGAAAAATTTGAAGAGTCAGAGCAAAGAAAAGGGAACAGTTCTGACACTCCTGGAAGTTTCTGGTTTTCTAAAATATGTGATACCCCATGAACTACTTCTATTTTCTCCTCATTCTTTACTCCGTGAAACTTCACTGGTGTAACCCGGTGCTCTACCCGTGTAAATCAAAGTCATTGTAGTCACACCAGGTAAACTCTTTAGTCAGATTGCTGTACAACATAAAAGAAAGGGAATACTAAGCTATAAAGAAAAATGAAAGGGGCCTATTTTTCCCTTGGATCATTTGTCCCACAGTCTCCAGGCATATCGCAAGAGAAGATCTGTGGCACTGCACCTCTGCTTTATGTAGCCACTTCTGTTGCTTTCACAGTTTTGTATGGGCTTGTGCAGGCAAATTATGGTCAGAATAATGCAGGCCTCTGAGAACATGGGCCAGACTGGTGATGAGAGGAGGCTGGGATGAGTATGCAGTGAGATTCTGCTGCCATAAGATTAAAACTGAGTTTGGGTTGCTGAAAACAAAAATTGCCATTTCTAATAATTCTTTCAATTCCTAACCCGTGTCAGCAAAGTGCTCCTGCAGACTTTTACCTCTTTTGCAGCACGCTGGGACAAGCCCTAGTATACATCACGGCTGTTGGAATTTAAGCAGTATATATCCTTTGTGCTTCGTGTGCACATGAAGTGAATGTCAGAAATCAGCACAGATGCTTGCTAGCAGGTGAGGTGGCTGCAGACTCTGTGCTGCTACTGCTGAAATCCCACACTCAGTGGGACTTTACTCTTCTGACTTTTGGCCCTATGCCTTCAACACCCCTGCAGTGAAAGTGAGATGTAACAACACATGTTTTTAGCCAACAACAGCCTACACCTTTACCACTAACTCATACCATCCTTCTGAAAGAAGGGGCCTGTCCCATTCATGTTTATTTTGATTCCTTTGTGAATGATGTGATTTGCTTTTAGAAACAGAAAAGGAGTCAAATTTGAATTTGTTCTTATATTTATTTATCTACTCTAGATCATTTAAGATACTTCTTAATCTATAGTTTAGGCAAGGCATGACAGCTACTTGAATTTATCCAGCCATAGCAACCCAGCATAGGAAATAAGACAGTTTATCCAAGTGAGGGTACAAGGAAGCTTTAAGCAGACATAGTGTAACTTCATCCATTTTGATTAAAAGAATCCAAAAAGATTTGCTCAGAAGAGAGTGTGCAGCACCTCAGCTCCTACTGAAAGTTCCAGCAAATCCTCTGATGACCGTATGCGATCAGGACCAAGTCGAACTTGTTATGTTACCGCATTTCCTGTAGCGCAAGTTGTTTTTGCTAGAAGTCTGTTAATCCAGTGTGGAGTCAGTCCAGCTTTGTTCAGCTTGCGAAATCAGAGCCCGAGGTGGAAGAGATGCAGATCATACTATTTGCCCACATCAGAGATCCTTCACAAGATGCCTATCTAAGAGAAGATATGGAGAGAGAATTAACCTACTTGAATAACTAGTGGTTTTATCTGCTCTGAATTACAGAGGTTTCCCTGATGAAGGAAACTCAAGTTTCCCTGGACAGCCATGCTTTAATTATACAACAGTACAGAGACAACATTCTTACTGCTGTGTTGTAATTTTACATTCTGTCAGGCTTAATGAATCAACATGCACTCCTGCCCAGTGTGAGGGCTTACAGATAAACGCATTGTAGTCACCAGAAGAAATGTGACATTCTAAAAGCTTGGGACAGCAAAGGGGAAATTGGTGGACTAAGCTGAGCACTAAGAATCCTTATCAACAGGGGACAAGGTCTGTTAAAATTGACAGTAAATAAAAAAGCACCCAGAAACCAGGTAAATGGCTGAACTGCAGACTGCAATGTAAGCACTTCAAATTCACCACGGCAAATTCACTTTGCCATCTGAACCTCCCATCACCCAATCTTCCCTTACCTTATTTAGAACTGAGTAGCAGCAGGGTCTTATCTTGGGGAGTCACTCTCAGCTCAGCTGGGGAACAGTATACTGGAAGCTGCATTTTCCTCTACAAACACATTAATTGGAGTCCATTTTCCTCATTCTGTATGTGCATAACTTGCACTACTAATGGGAGCTATGCGGGCTTGTCAGTTTGCTGGAAACCTTCCTTTGGGTCAGTGCAAGCTCAGCTGTCTTTCATGATGTACACATTCATCCACTTCATTCATTTTCCTTTTTGAAAAGAATGCTTCTACTTCTGTAGTAATACAAGTATTGAGATGAAACGTGGTATGTCAGGTTCAGGTTCTAAACATCATTGCTGTATGATGAAAGACACAACAAGTCACTTGGCTGTTGAAAAATGTTTGCATTCACAGAGCTGAACATTAAGAATTGGAATGGTCAATGGGAAAACAAAGAGTTAGGTTAGAAGATATTAGAGATCAGTAGATATTGTTTGTAATGCAGAAATCAGTCCATTCATAATGAATTTATAAACTAATGTACTTCATTTTGAATTTTAGGTGTATTTGGACCACAAGCACATTGAATGTGTACATGAAAATACAGCTACAGGAAATCTTCAGCAAAACACGCTGACATTTAGTCTGCTACAGATTTTGCTTCCAAGCCCCACTGAAAGAGAATTTGGGTGTGATGTGGACTCCAGGACAAGCCTGCATGTGCCAAACTAGCTTTCTTTTAGGATACGCATAGATATTTTACAGCTGTGAAATTCACCCTGAGAACCAAACTTTTTGTTTCTACTCTTGGGTTTCTACTTTTTATAAACTGGCTCATTTCCTGAAATCCCCCACACTTAAACTGTTCTTTAACTGTCTAGATTGGAAAAGTTAACAGTAAACTGTCCTTCTTTGTGAGCAACTTCAATTTTTCATGCATATTTCATGTAACAATTTTCCATCTTAGTGAACTTAAGTCCACATCATTTAAATTGCTTAATATGAGTTCTGCTATTAAGCCTTTGGTAGGAAGTCTTTTTTTCTCTCTCCTTTAAACTACTGTGTATTAAAATAATTACTTTTGTTTAATACATGATCAGGGACTCACCTAACCTGTCTCTGCAAGAGATTTGGCAACGCCCAGGTCAATATTTTCCCTAGTAAGAAAGCTCTTTGTACAGCTCACCCTGGGAAGCTGCTGAAAAGTCTGAGCTGTAGCTAATAACAAGATTAGTTTTCCAATTTGGCAATTACAACTTCTGTGGTGCTTGAATGGTGGAGGAAATTACTGCAAGTGGAAAACGAGCAGAGCAGAGAGGATGGGCACTTCAAAAGACAAAGATTTTCTCTGTCACAATTACATTGCAGCTGCCATGAGTTAATCAGACCTCGCTGATAATGTGGGGAAATATCATTTGGGGATCTTACGGCGAGATTACAAAGTAAAGTGAAAGCAAACTGGAATCCTGACTTCAATTTGAAAGGAAAAAATTGTCTTTAGATGCATACATGTGGCAGCTACAGATGTAGATAAAAGGTGCAGATATGCCTCCAGGAATAACTTTGTCTATGGATTCAAAGGCTTGCATCATAGGCAGAGCTGGTATTGCAGCCTATTATTAAAAATGACCAACATTAGCCCTAATATGATCCTGTGCTAAGAAATCTGTAAATTTTTACTCTGAAACACTCTAGATACTTTATACTTTGGAGTAAAGACTTGGAATTTGGCAGGAGGATGTTCTTTGCATTGTGCATAGGCTTTTTGATTTTCCTTTGAAAACTCACATGAAGTTATTGAAGATAAAACTTGCTATAGTTTATCATCCATAAATGCGCAGTATGAATACCTGAATCTCTCAGCAAGTTTGGATTCGATTGAACTGTCCTTTCACCTCCTTCATGCCTGAGACTGACTGGGCAAAGAATACTGAAAATAGAGAAGGGGATCGCTACAGAGTGTCTGGAGAAGGCAGAAGTGTCAAGGTGAGAGGGAGACATGAAATCGCTGGAGAATTTTAGTTGCACGAAGATCTTGATAAGACTGGAATTGTCAGGGTAAGGAGACTGGCACTTGGAGTCAACGGGAGCAAGAATTAAAGAAGAGTTCATGAAGAATTTAAAGTATGTTTAATCACAAGCTTGCATAAAGTGGGAAGATGGTTTCTTAGTTAAGGAAGCTGTCCTGGGGAGCTGAATTCATCTGTGGAGCGCGATGCCAGTGCAAACATTTAAACCACATTTTTCAGAAAATGTTATTAATTTATGTATTTCCCAGCCCGCATCTAACTGGAGACTCTTAAGTCTGATTTGCAGAAGGGCAAAGCAATTTACACTGAGTAATAAAAACTACTCTGAAAAAAAGATCAGGCCTTCCATGTCTCAAAGCTTAAATTAATGAATATTTCCGGACTTCATATCTCTGCAATTCTCCGTCTGTTAAAAAGGATAATATTCTCTCATCTTAATGTCATATTGTAAAAATAAATCATCCTATGTTTTGAATGATAAAAATCATAGGAAAAATAAGATATACAAGGAAAAATAGGCCTCACATTGTAACAACTGCTACTAATGGCGCAGTGAGGGCTCTATAAATGCCCCTTTTGTTCAGCAGTGATGCTGCCATTTGCTGGTTGATCCTGTTGCAATAGAACACACCTGCAGACACACCCGGTGCACAGTGTCGGTGGCAGTACTGCTGGTTCCTGCTGTACTGCTTTTGCATCTCCCATGTACTATTGCTCAAGATTAGGATAGCCATTGTTATAGCAATGGTCCACAATACAGTGTCATCATTTCAGAGAGACTGCATAACTGGAACAAATTGTGCTGATAATGAGACTTCATTATTGGTTGAGAAACCACAGAAATTAATGAGTTGAAGAGTTGACAAGTCCTCCGAGGTTTCCTTATTCATTCCTCAGCCAGAGATTCTTCTCTTCCTTATTAGCTGAGTTTCTTCATGCCTTTAGAAGCATGATGATCACAAAAATAATCTCCCTGTCCTCCAACTCCGAAATATTTGAAAATCTGAAAGTAGAACTTTGAATGAGAAAAGTGAGAAATTTATTAGGATAGATATTGTAAATGTACAGCCATGGTGTAAGGGCATGACTGCAATTTATGGTCAGAGTTATAAGCAGCCACCATATCCATTCTCAGGGAAAGAAGGCAAGGTGGTCATACTAAAAAAAATGCTTTAGAATCACAGCACTAGGGAAAAGCTATCCAACAGCTAAACCAGACATTATATAGGTAAAAGAGAGCACCAAACTTGAAGAAGGGTTTGTTTCTAAGATAGCTGCCTAGTTCTTTTCCTGTTTATTTTGAATTATCAGCTCTTACTATTTTCTACCACCTTTTCTATAATCTTTGAAAAAACAGCCAACATTCTGGCTGTGTACCTGCTGAAAGAGTTCTGCTTCAGGATCATGAGATGCCTTCTTACACTCCTTTGAAGAACAGCTTGTAAAATGTGCATGTCCAAGTTTGCAATGCAATTGTGTGTGAGTCATGATGGCAGTGCTCCAACACATGGGAATATGACCTCGAGTGATAAAACCCACTAAAGGGTAGACATCAGGGATTGCTGACACTTCATGCTTATATTGGTTTATATTCCTTGTGGCTAGAACCCTCCGTTACGTTGCAAGGCGTGAATCAAGGGTGACTGTGAATGGCCAGATGTTGCTGAATCTGACTGTGATTTAAATGAGACATCCATGGTGTATGAGCCTTTTTGCTATTGCTTTATACTAGGGTAAATTTCAGTCTCCTAAGTATAACGTGGAAATTACATTTTGGGCTAACTGCTTCTGTCCTTTTCTGATTTCCAGGTGTTCACTGTCAGATTAATGTTGGAGGTAGGATGCACGCTAGGGCTTGTATCCATGTGATTCTGTATCAGAGTATGGCAGTTTGAAACTATTATAAAGTAGTTTTACAGATTAAGGTATCTATATCACATCTCTGACTCCTGTAAGTTTAGTGATAAGTGAGAGGTACTTTTATACTGAGATAACTGTGCTGTGCTAAGAAGGATGACACACCAGTAAGCAAAAAAAAACCCAACCCAAACTCATAGATAAAATAACCCCCCAGTAGATCTAAACCAGTATTTACAGTAGGCTTTAAGCTTACCCTTACAGAAAAAAGATGTTCCACAAAATGTTTGTGTTTCATTTGATAAAAGAACAAGAGCATAAGTGCTGCTGACTGGTTCTGAGTTTTGGCTTCTACTGTCCTTTCTGTCTTTCTCTTAATGAACATTTAATTGGTTCAAGCTATGTTTATCCCTACAGTGAGCTGGCAAGCCCAGATAACTGTCTAGATTCTTAGATGATATAAATAGGCATGCTTCCAGTGTGTTTAAGGGAGAAGTGCTGATCTACAGAGCTGAAAGCTTGGCTTGTTACGTTTCATGTTTGAATTTTGTCATTCTTTTTTCCATATGGCACTGTATCTTCCAACTGAATGCAGATGCTTCCTAAGCATAAGCCTTAGGATGGCAGATTGAATCTGGCTAACATATCTTCTTCCATCCTGCAGCCTTGTAGAAGAGAGAAGGGAAGAGGATTTCTTTCAGTTAGATATTTTCTAGTAATCTTATGTCAATGGGAAATCCCTATAGTTGCAAGTTTGATCTCTGTGTCTATGTATATAAACTTCTAGGGAATAGATGGGAGAGCAGCAAATGCTATTCAAAAATAAATACTATAATTCCTGGGGATTGTACAGTTGTATATTGCAAGCAGCTTTTTCTTGCAGCACTTTACATGATCTCCCAACACCCAGGTAATTGCACACTTCCTGCCAAATACACAAGCTTTGGGGACAGATTTTTCAGGGTTGCCAATTTATAACCAGAAGGCTCTGCTTGCATTGACTAAAACTGGAAATTACTGACTTGGCTGCAAATACGTGTGGGTGCATGTGAGTAGAATTTGATTCTGGTTTGATTTTTTTCCCTCCAGATTTTTCAGCTTCTGTTGCAAAAAAATATGTCCATATCAAATGGACAAGAAGCAAGGGCTGTTACTCCTCTTTTTCCTTCCACAGGTGTGTATGAATAACACATCGTGCCTGCCTGAGTAGATGAGCTGCAGGCTGTTGCAGAAGTGGCAGGGAGATAGTAACAGAGTCTGCCATTGGAGAAAACCAAGATGCTTTAACTCAATGCACATGTTGGTGATAGGAACCCAGAGCTTTCTGGAGGGGCAATAAGCATTTATAATGCTACTACTATCATGTGTGCAGGAGGATTTTAGCTGCTATACCAGAACTGAGCTTGCAATACTCCTTTGGTATTTGGGGAAGGGAACAGAAAGGCTGCCCCATGCTGAGCAAGGACCTTTTGTACTCTGTAACTGTCAGATCTGACGGAATGGAAGCCACTGAACAGCTCTGTCGTAGCTGAGGTAATGATTCTTGTTGACTGTTTTCCTGTTGCTGCAAAGATAGGAAGAGTCACACTGTGCCTGACATCTAAGGAGATTCCATAAGCAATTCGCCTGAGTCAGCAGGCCCTTTGCTGCTGCCTGCAGATAGAAGACATGAGCCAGAATTGGGCTATCTAAAGCACACCTCTTGAGGGGGGGGGGAGGAGGGAGGTGTGATGGAGGGAGCCTGCATCTTGCCTAGAAAAGGACCAGCTTTCATTATGCAGTTCAAATATCTTACAAATATATGTAATATAGTGTAGTTGTTTCCAGTCCTGATCAGCTTTGAGATTCCCACCCTTTCCTAACTGCAGCCTGTCACTTCCTTGACTAATCCTCCCTATAGCTGCCTTAAGTTAACACCTCTTTATTTCAGAAATTGGCTTTTTTAGATTTATACTCCACTAATTGGCTTTTTCACCCTCTGAACCTTTTCTGCTTCCTCCTGCATGCAACCCAGCCCCTTTCACCACCTAATCCCCTCTTTCCACACTTAGATTCCATCATTCTCCTTTCCTTTCTTTTTATTTCCTCCCGAAATGAGTTTGTTCTCTTACGCTACAACCCCTGAGGCTCTGGTGTTAAAAATCTCACTTATGTTGTGGTGTTAAAAATGTCTGACTTTCCCTGACTTTCATTATCTGACACTTGCAAAATAGGCTCTGATCCTACAAACAAGTATGGACATGCCAACCTTAAATTTGAGTGCAATGAGACTTGTGCCTGTGTTGCCAGCTTTTATGGTTTTATCACAAGTTGCATTATTTTTATGTTTCTGTTTCTGAAAATCCAAATATAAGGAGTCCACATTAGAAAGGTTCTGCTTCACATAAGGAAAAACTAAGAAAGAAAAGAAGTAACTTCTAATCCTCCTACTTGTAGAAGGAGACAGTAAGTATAAATCATATAAATCTGAAAGTCAGAGGGAAAACAACTCAGCTGTCTCCCTTTCTATATATTTTAAATATATATTTTGAATCTCTTCATTATAATCTGATAATCTTATTGAAGATGATACAGATTTTGAATACCTGCAGTTGGCAATGCTGAGCATGCAGTTAAATGTATCTGCAATTATTTGCGCTCACTTATTAAGTTATCGCTGCTTTTTTCTAAGCAGAAACCAAATAAGTCAGAAAGATGGATTGCCTATACAGTAACAGAACAATGCTGTGCCCAACGCAAACAAAAGATTCAAAGAAAGGAAAACAGAGAACCAAAGCTGTGCTGTTCCAAAGGGATATTTTGGGAACATCTGGTCTCTACTGGAAGAAGCATTTCTCCAAAAATGGAAAAAAATCAAACAAAAAAGTAAAATCTTTACATGTATTCAAAAGCAAAACTTTAACGAACAGGCTTTGATCTGCAAATGTAATTAGCATTAGAATTAGAGATGGAATGGAGATTTGTCTAAAAGCATTAATTCAAATCCCACGCCTGATATTTTCTTATCACTGCTGTAATTCTAACAGCGCCTGTGGCAGATTCAGAAATCAGAAGAAAGGGACAAGGGCAGTAGGTCTCCCACTAGCAAAAAAAAAGGGGGGAGGAGAGAGAGGAAAAAAAGTGATATGGAATTAATCTATAATATCCCCAACCCAACTCTATTTTCAATGTATGAATTATTTATCTTCCAATCTCCAAACGCCAATATATCTCTGTGCACCATTACTTTGATCTCATGCCGCTACCCAGCACTGCAATGCCTAAAATAAGATGGCAGTGGAAACCTATAGGCTTCAGGTGTATTTAATTCCAATAATAGACCTAAACATCAACTACAAGTTGCTTTTGAAAAGTCTGGAATAACCTATTTTCTTGAAGCTATTCCTCCTTTTATCCTCCTGTCATTGTGTGTGTGTGCATTAGGACGCATTGTGCCTGCAGTTACACCTGGGTAAGCCTTATTGAATTACCTCCGACCGCAGTTACAGTAACAGTGAGCAGAGTTGGCCCTGGTTGTTTGGTAGAACGTGAACTGAGGTAGAAAGGTTAAAATGGTCTCCTTTGTAATGTGTGGTCCTTTGTATTAAGATAGCTAATCAGTATTTGAAGGGATGTTTGAATTTAGGATTAACCTCGTTCCCGAGTCCCGTGAGCATCAGAGCATACATACGTTCAGACAAAGCTTTTTGTTTGGTCAACAGTAATACCTTCTATGCCTCTTTCAATAGGGAAGAGAAGGCAGCTCTGTGCTTTGATTCCTGTGTCACAGGGCCTCCCATTTTAGTCACATATGTTTCTAAAGGTGCTTGTTTCTCAGTACTGGCAACAAGGCTGCAAAAACTTTCAAACCTGTGACATCCATTAAACATTACAGATTGTGCTCAGGCTAAGCTAGGTGGCCAGGATACTACTTGCAGACAGAAGCCAGAGTTCATGCGCGGACACCTCTGAAACTGCTTTCCAGCCAACTCATTTTCTAAATTGTGCTCTCTTTAGAAACAGAAATAAACACGTGATGATTAAGCACTTCTCAGAGGATTTGACCAAGCATTTATAGTTTTCAAGTCAGTATTTTTATTGTTATTACAATTATTAAATTTGCAGTTTCGCTTGATCTCGTTACAGTTTTTACTTTTTTTTTCCCCTCATTTCCGAAGAAGGAAAATAACTTTAGCAGGAACAAAGGCTGAGAGGCTGAGCAAAAGGCAGCCATAAGAGTCTTATCAAAGCCCCAACAGAGTGGGAGTAATTATTCACACTCTGTTGGGGGTTCTAGAAAGACCATCTGAGGAAAGGGATCACTCAGTCTTTTCAACATGTGAAATTAAAGAAAACCACTAGAAATTCAGTACAGGGTTGCGAGGGGGAAGTGAAACAAGGGCAGCTGAGAAAAAGACGTGGCTTCTCTCACACTTCATTCACACCGTTAACTGACCACTAGCCAAGCAGGCTGTGCTGGACAGTGCTCACAACAGTAGTTTTGTAACAGATCTCTCTTAATAACTTTAATGAAAGGATAACAGCAGAGCTGAAAACATGACTGGATTATAAATCACATTTAACTGATGTGTGCTGCTCACTGTCTCTCACCGGTGTGCTAGTTGTTTATTCTGCAAATGCAGAAAAATACAGCTTTAACTGACTTTAACCAACCTCATTGTTCAATTTCAAACACCTTTGTGTTATCTCCCACACTTGCCTTCATTCGTGAGAGGCATCTCTTAAATATTCATGGTACAGCCTTACATTGCACCACTGAAAACTTTCATTTTTAACTATTTGGCTGCTGCTTTTTAAAGCTCACAACCTGTCATGTTGATTAATACAGTTTCATTATTTTGCTGGACTCTCCCATCTGTATCCATTTCTTATTTCAAATGGCAGCCCTCTCTTAGACAAACTCCCTCATTTTCTTAGGTTTTCCAAAAAACCTCCCTCTGTGGAATCCCATGACACATCTTCTGCACTGCAGCAATGCAAAAGACAATAATCCTGAGATTTATCATATTACTGTGTTCTCTGTCTCCCTGGGAGTTAGACAAATAATTTTATCTCCATAACACAAATGGGAAACTGAGGCAGAGAGGTGTGAAGTGACTTACTCAGAGTCACAAAAGAGGTCTGGGGAGAGTAGGGATTTGAATATACCTTTTACAAGTCCAGGGCTAAATATATTGACCATTATGTCAACTTCGAGTTTATTTCAGAAAATTTTATATATTTATATATATGTAATTAAAACTATTCAAAATCAGTAACTAGGCTTGACATCTAAAATGCTAACAAGAATTGAATCAACTCTAGTCTTTTGTAAAGCAGGGTCTACCTAACTAACTGTAGATAGCCGTTGGCATATCAGAGCTCTACTCAAACAGTTTGGGAGTGTTTCTCCTCCTGAATTGCCCCTCTGAAGTTCGCCCCAGGGTAGAGTAACAAATGGCCACATTGGGCAAAGCCTGTGATTTTTTGAGCACTGCTGCAGTGTTGTATGCTGAAGAGCCACCATTGCCTGTAGCTAGCTTTCATTCCATCGGTGGCCCTGCAAAGAGAGATGTGGTTGCAGCAATATACAAAAATGATTATTGAAATGATGGGGTTTATGATCTTCTGAAGAAAACTGCTTGTACAAGCTGGGCTGAGTGTTTCACTCCAGCCATTCACACAGCTCACAGTTTGCTAGCTCAGCATATTAGTTCACTTTGTGTTATGTTTAAGAATTATTAATGAGGGGCTTGTAAGGCTTGCTTTATTTTAATGTATGATTCAAGACAACACTGGCAGGATTAAAATCTCCATTTTAAATTAAAACCTGTTACTGTTTTTTGTTTGCTTGGGAGTAGGTTTTACAGTGGCTTTGCAGTTGGCTTTGCGTTGCAGATTAGGTTGGTTATTGCCCAGATGGTACCTCACCTGCAATTACAGCCACGCTGAACGCTTTTCTTACTCAAATACCTTTCCTTCTGACTGAAGTAGCCTTTGAATAAGCAAAGTAAAATTAAAGGTGATCTCTTTGTCCTTTGGGTTTCCATTATGAAGCTGTTTCTTGACTATGTCAAACAAAAGACGCTAGGCAGTTTTCTGGCCTGGGGTTTTCACACGTTTGTTGAGAAGCAAGTTAATAAAGTGCAGATTGACTCAATAGGTAGAGTACCAACCAGGTACAGAGCCCCTGCTTCATCTCTGTCCAGCTTCTGGAGATAAAGGATGCTATTTTTTCTTAAGAAATAACAGGTCTTCATCTCCCCACCGTGTCTTGGGAGCTCTGCCACGGTTTTCTGAAATGTTGGCATCCTGTTGCCATGTAAAAAGCCCTTTTTCATCTTCTTTTCAAAATCCTTGGGAATAAGCATAGTTTGCATTCACCAGACCATTTCTTATACTGCTATGACTGCTGTTTATCTGCCCGTTAATAGGCTGACAGGGATTTCACTGCCTGACCTGGGATTCTGGGCAGTGACAGCACAGCACTTCTGCCGCTAACAAGGAATCAGTGCAGGCAGCCTCTGGTCCTAGGCCTGTGACTTCTGTGGGCTGGCAGCTCTGGAGGAGGTGTCTTAGGTAAGGCAGCATACTAAGCTCGAGATTTATTTTGTATGGGGAAAAAAGGGGAAAGTTTCCAGTCTGAATTCATAAGAAAAAAAAGGCAGACCAGAGCCTGAAAACAGCCCTACACTGGCCAAGAAAATGAACTAGGTGATGTAAACGAGTTACCTACATGTCTACATATTGCAATTCTAAGAACAAATAGAATCTAAACTGTTCACTTATGCGTGCATCATGTTGCATTATATTTTACTACTTTATTCTATGCATTCTGCTAGTTTCTAGCTGATATGACATGCTTGCCAAGGTGATGGCAAATGACAAGAGGCGTAGCAGAACCAGAGATTTGGGAAATGCCTGCTGCAGGTAGAGGTTGAAGGCAGAACCAGACCCCAGAGTGCCTTGCTAGCTAAATGTCAACTGGCCTTTTCCTGTATGGGCTAAATCTTGATGGGTTTGTGTTAGGAAAATTGCAGATCCCCAGCGCTATATTTTACCCTCAGGGCTAGCTGAGCTGTGTTAGAAATGTGCTGTATACCAAGGGAAAAGTATTCTCTGGTGTCAAAAAATTGTTGGTGTTGCTTTGATTATTTTTTAGAAAAAATACTTTCAAAGTAAAAAAGAGGATTTCTTTTCCTTTTTTTTTTTTTTTTTTTAATCTTAAAGGGAAAAAAAGCAGCAGGGAGTTGCTTTCCTTAGTCTATCTGCCCTTTAAAATCCAGCACAGAATACCCTATTAATTTATTTCCTCTTTTCCAGCATCACGTTTTGAAAATGCCCCTCATGCTGCAGATGTGCAGCTGAATTATTATTACACCCAATGCAAGGATGCAGGAATTAGAAACAATTCCTCCCCCTTTCTCCCCAGTATCAGGGACTGGTGGCCACATGGCAAGAGCCCTGCTGATTTTTCCTCCGAAACGAACTAAAGCAGATAAGGTCTGTCTCTCTCCACTGACACACAATGTAGGGATGTGCCGCTGTTATAACCCCTGTGCCACAGTTATTGTAAGCAGGTCAAAGCACTGAATATCAATAGACTAATTCCTTCACCCCTCCAACCCGTCCTCTGACTGGAATGCACACTTCTATTGCACAGCTTTCACCTTTGGCCCTCACCATCTTCATGGCTCCACACTTCAAAGAATTCTGCTCATGTAGAAAATGCCTTATTGAAGGAATGGTCATAGCTGCACAATTATTTCAAAAAACCTCGACATTGTATTTCAGCTGAGGACAGGAGAACTGGCGAAAGTCTGAATCACTTTCAAGATTCAGATCTAAATCCTGAGGTTTAGAAATATGAAAGTCAAAACTACAATAGTCCAAACACACAGAGCCTATTCTTTGCGCCTTGAAATGTGGGAAATTAAAGAGCTGCTCTCAGTTTGACTACTCACCTTTCCATTTTCTGAGGCACCCAACAAAGTTCCCTGTGCTAATGAATACAGGTTTTGATTGTTGGATTACACAGATTATTTTCTGTCATCTTCCAGTCCTTTAAACAATTGCTTCCTTTGAAATCCCTTATGCAAGAAGCATATGACCTTACAACACTCCCATTTCTCTTTTGTATTTAACATCACAGTCCTCTCTGTGGTTATATACAATATGGGGAAAGCTATAGGTCAAGGCTATGAGGTGGCAGCTAAAAACGTAGGGTGCTCAACTATTGAATTTAACACAAAATACACAGAAGAAAAGAAGGCTACATGGAGAATGATTTAAAGGTAAACATCATTTTTTACATCAAATTTTCTTAGGGTTCCAAAACTCAAGGAAGAGACGGTTGCACACAGTATAGGATATAAAGCTGGGGGCAACAGAAAATTAAATGAGACATAAGCACAATTGCTGAAATAATCTGAGATTAAAACTTCTTTGAAGTGTGGTCAAGAGTACCCATGCTTGTTGGAATTTATACTGGAAAACCATTCCTACCCCATCCATTTTTCTCTTTCCCTCTCTTTCTCTGTGTTTCCTTTGCTGCCTGAAATGTTGTCCTCCTAGCACACCAATACCAATCTGTCATGAATTTTCCATAAACATTTTCCAATAATCAGCCTTTCTCCTGCAACATCTTTCTGCCTTCCTTGCTGGTATCCAGCCACCCCTCCAGCTCTCGTACCTTCGCTCTTGGTGTTATGTTGTACAATGGGGGCCAGACCATCTATCACAAAACCAGAGAGGAACATCTGAGCCTAACAGAGAAATAGCTTCTCCCTGAATCCAGTTCTAAAAATGTGTCACATTTCCACAGTGTCTTCCATTAGCTCAGTACTGCACTTCACAAATAGAATTACCTATTTTTGGATATCTTTCGTAAACAGATGGGCAACATTTAGAGAAACTGAGGCATTACTATTAAACACCAAGAAATATTAAGTGCCATGTAAGAGATGAGGAATATTTTCAATTCCCTGTGAAGCCACAGACATGCTATAAACACAGGGAAACCTTCACATACCTTCTGAAGGTGATTTTTTTGTGAATGTTTATTATGAGATTTGTTGTGCATTACAATTCCTAGACTGGGATTTGAATGCAGGAAAATGCTGTGGGCACCACAGTCTTGAAACAATAAATTGAACCTAACTTTGTCTAACTCAGCATTTAGAATTTTTATTGGCAGAGACTTGAAGAGAAGAACCAGAAATCATAATTCAGCAAATTCCTTCTATCACTGCTCAACTTTCTGTCCTCGTAGTAAATTATTCACCTCAGCACTGACTCAGTTAGCAAAAGATTAAAGGCTGGATTCCAGCATCCTTGTTGTTATTGGTTGGCATTACGGAGCATCCTGTGGAATGCTACAAAAAAATTATTGAAGGTAGTACAACTCTATATCAGGAAACAATCAGAAATTGTGATAATACTCACAGGACAAAGCCTCCTAGAAATCTCATTTGACAGTCAACTCACAGATTTATAATGCAGTAGGAGCTGGGAGGCATTACTCACTTCACAGCCAAATTCCAGGTGTTGCAAAACCATACCTGGCCCTTGAATTTCTCAGTCCAAGACCTTAGGAGGGGTCTTATAAGGAACAGTCTCAACCATCTCACTCTATTTTGTGTCATAATTCTCCTTTTCTGTACAGGTAAATATAAGCATCTGTCATTTTACAGTGATGTCTGTGTATTCCACACCACTGCTTTAACCTTTGGCCGTACCTTCTGAGGGGGTTTAGGTTGTAATGACTTCAGCAGTGTTCGTGTGCCCTGGCGTGACAGTGATTTTTGGAATTGTTTCCCGAGGCTTACTGATAAGTACAACCTCTTTAGCAGAATACAGTGTTTTGCCTTGTTACTCACAGGATCAGAGTTGTCTGCAAAATACAAAAATCTGACCTTTCCCATGTCAATATATAAGCATCAAAAAATACAACCCTGTTGAATGGCAGAAGTATTTCATCCTAAGGCTTTTTAGTAGAATTGTAGACTAAAATAGTTGCTCAGTAACCAGCTATGTATTTGGCTACTTACAGCGTCACAGTTGATTCTTCTTTGCTTTGTAACTTCAGCAATCACTGTGGAGCAAACTAGTTGTTAGATACTTCCATCCAATTACTCTAAGCTTTTTGTATCAACCGTGTCCTTCTGTGCAGAAGGAAAGAAGCAATGAGTGATCACATTTAAAATGTCCAAGATGAGCAATTAGATTCAGTAAATGTAAGAACCAGCACCTTTCTTTATAGGCAAAGTGTGTCCTAGTGATAGCACAGCACCCGTAAGTCAGAGGTGCTCCCAGAACACTGTGCTGTGCACTGTGAGTGTTTTTGGTTAGCAGTAGTCCTTAAGAAACACAATGTTTGCATTGCTCTGTTGAAAGTTGAAACGATAAATTTCCCATAGAATATTTTTGAAATCATATAAAATAATCCATATGCTACATAGGCACAGACGTTTCATCTCTTACTTCTCTCAGCTATCATGAACTGAGAGTTATCATTTCAGGTTTCTGGAAAGCACTTGATGCAGTCAGTTCCTTTTAAAACATGTTTTGTTGGAAGCTGTTAGAAAATTCAATAAAGAGACTTTGATCATAATCCATTCATTGACTTTTTGGACTAACTTTTATATGGGATTTAAAGTGGATTTGAAGCTTCTGTTTCAAAAGCAAAGCATATTTTCCAAATTCCTGCAGTGCCTCATGGCATCAGCTTTGCTTTTGAAATAGAGAATGAGGAAGCAGAGATATTAAAGCCAAGCTCAGAGAAACATGATTTTTTCACCCCCTCTAGAAAAACAGGAACATCCTTGCTCTTCCTTTGAATACATAATTAGCGCTAATTGAAGACCCATGACAGAAATTTATGCAGCAGGACAGAATGTAGAATGCACAGGAGGTTTTGATCACTGGCAGAGACAGGGAATGGAGATCTGCAGTTTTCCTCTTGATGGAACTTCATGTCACACGTGAGACTTCCATGTCATAAGTCGTCCTCTAGTCATACATAGTCCTCATAAGTGGTTCCCCAATACAACTGTGCTGGTTCAAAACCTTCATCTGTTGATGTTTAAATGAGATGCTTGCTCAAATATCTTAGACTATTTCATGAGACTTCATGCCAGCCCTGAACTCATTGCTGTTCTTTATAGCATGCACACGGATGTATGTGTATACCACATACATAGCTCAAGCTAGCAGCCACCAAGATCTTGAGGGTGCAGTCTCCTTTCCGTACCTACTAATGCAAGGGTGACTTCCACGGGTGCTAACTAATGTCTCATTTCTAGCTTCCCCATTCATCAAGATCAGAAAATTGCATAACTCAAAATCCCCATTCTGCTTTTAAAATTTTCCAGCTGTTAAGCAATTCCCTGGATCCAAATCAAAGTCTGCAGATGCTCTGGGAGTAAAGTCTCTGCTGAACTAATAACACAGTCTGGATGCAATTGCATTATTAAGAATGCAATGCATGATGGCTTGATGAATTTGCCTGGATGTGGATCATCTGCTCCTTATTCAGTCATATACTACATAGTTATGTTCTTATGTCCTTGATATCACTATCCTTTTCTGATATTTTGTTCTTGCTTCCTTCGCAATCCTTAGGTCTCCTTCCATCCCCCTCAATTTGACATTAAAAAGTATCCCACTTCAGGGGTATATCCAGAGTAATGTGACATTGAAATGGCACCAAATGCTATTGCCAGCTTTGGGAATATGTATTTACAAGGCAGCTCCAGTTTGGTTAAAGTAACAGGCAAAAAACCTACAGCTCACCAGTTCTCTGGCTTTTCCACTTATGGATGTTTGCTCAAGATCCGAATGAGTATATTCTTTACTCTGGAACTGGAAGAATAATGCACTGCACTTGTACAGTAAGAATTAATGGAAAAGACGTTTAGAATGTGATCTGCCTGTATGCGTTTGGGGCTCAATTCAGCAAAGTGCAAAACAAATGCTTAATTTTCAAATAAATTAAAATATGTTTAAATATGCATTGCGTAAGAGTTCAACCTAACATTTACTAAGTCCATAAAGCTGTCAAACACCAGCAGTAGCCAATATTTCCTTCACAGAATGAGATAACTTGCAAATTTTCTAATTGCAGGCAGGCATTGGCTCAGGCTTTACTGAATTTGTTTAATCTTTCTGCCTTTATAAAAAGTGGATATTGCTATTGGAAAGGTATACCAGCAAACTTCATTAATAGGCTTTGCTGGTATAAACTAATTTTATCTTTATACAGGGCACTAACGAAATAAAACACTGCAGAAGGAAATTGCAGTATTAAATGTAATCTCAGCTCGAAGGAGACCAAAAAGTACTAAGAAGTTCTGGCCTGGAGTGCAGGAGGACCAACAGAGGCTCCTCCTTGTGTTCCCCCAGGCCCAGTTTTCACTAGGCTGTAGTTCCTTAATAGGAACTACTCCTCAATGGAGTTCCTTAATAAGAGGGCTTCCTTCAACATCTGGGTCTTCCAAAGGGATTTCAATGGAGCTTTTCACTCAAGTCACTCTGAAAACATTGCACACTGTCATAGATGGTAGTAAGATCTAAGAGTTTTAGAAATATTTTCTTGGCTTCAGCAGCAGCAGACTTTACCTGGGCTCATTTGTCCCTTTGCAAAGCAGTGACGATTCAGTCCCTTGCTCTCAGTTTTAGGTTTTTCACTTTGCTAATTCGTGTTGGTACTTTATGCACTTAGAACTGAAATGGAGAATGGTGAATTTTGGTGTAATTAAGTGTGATGAGCTTTATCATGGGTTCTGCTTTATGTCAGTATGCATGTAAATGCTATAATGAGTAAGTAGCTCTTCTACATCACACTGACCACATAAAACTGTTGTTCTGAAATGGAATTATTTTATTTTCCTGTGCAAAACATGTCAGTATAAAGATTTGTGTTGCAGTGGCTGATAAAGAAAATCCAATAACCAAGCAAAATAAAACCTTCAATAAAGTCATAAGCTAAGAAAGACTTGAAGAGAAACTGTTTAGCTATTCAGAAGTAATCATGTTACATAGTGACTATAACTTGGTGCAAAGCAGCTCTGAAAAGTTGAAGAAATAGGATGTTTTGGACAGAGAGAGCAAATTGAACTAAAGAAATATTTCTGAGGTTAGCAGTTTCATTCCCTGTCAAATTGTTCCTTCTTCAAAGGTGAATTATTTCAAAGGGTAAAAATGGACATAAATAGGACAAGTCTTGTTTTTTTTCATATGAGGACTTAAGTGCGAGGTTTTCACTCCGTAAAATAAGTGAATTGATTTATTTGGCCTGACGATAGCATAAAAACATTAGATTTGTATTACATGGTTTGATGAGGGCAAAATAAAATTTCTACTGTAGTGGAAAGAGAGTAAAAGAAAGGAAGTAAAACACTTTGCTGTGCTGCAAGAACAGTTATCCCTTGGAACAGATACATAAGTGACACTAAAACCTTTGAGAGAGTATGGCAAAGTGAACAAAAATCTCTGATGTTCTGTTAAACAGGTTGAAATAAAAATCTTTAAAAGGGTTTGCTTTGCGATACATGCATGAAGTCGGACATCTTCTATTGACAGATAATAACAGTTCTGTTCAGCATGTGATTTCTTTAAATTTGCCAGGAAGCTTCTGCCATTGACTGTAGTCAGAAGCAGGAAACAGCACAGATGATCTGTCTGATAGAGTCCCACGTCTGCAATGTGTTCCACATAAAATTCTGATGCTCTTATGAAACCCTTGTGCACATGTTCAAAGTTCCTTCAAAACCCAACAAGAAAGTGTGAAATGTAAATCAAGAAAGTGTGAAATGTAAATTCAAATATTTATTCCCCTTGATGTATGTTTTAGCCCTGCTTTACCTTCTTACATTTAGTCAGATTAGTTTATTTATTCTCTCTTGCCATTTAATAATTATGCTGTGCCATCAGAACATAAGCTAGGAATGAGCCGTGGATGAAAATCCCAATTGATTTTCCCAGGGTGGGTGTTTTGGTTTAGGAATGGTCTTCCTTGGAGACACCGGTAGAAGTGTCAGTACTTGCAGGAGGTAAAGTGCTTCTGAGGCAGAGCATGGGTGTCTGCAAATTCCTGCAATTCAAGTGGATCTGCAATGTTTATAATGGTTGAAGTTATGTCCTATATTGCAATACCCAAGAGTCTTCCAAGTTTTCCAGTGTGGTTTATGACTGTGCTATCCACTTGAAAAAATAAACAAAACAAAACCAAAAGCTGGTAAATGAGACAATTAAATGTCTTAGGTTGAAATGCTCCATAATTTATTGCAGATCTATGAGAGAACATTTGTAGAATCCATTTAATTCATTTAATAGTAATGCAAACATTGATATAAATTAAAACTCCGGAACGCTCTCTCACATCTTTTCTCTCCCCATGAGAGGTGAATGAAAATGATTTATTACTCCCAGATTATAATTGCTTAAAATAGGTTATGATGTAAGAATAAAAAATCTAATCCCTTCTATCAGGCAGGAGCAAAATTCTACAGACAGAGAAATTACATCTAACGCCAGTGTGTTAAGGAAGAAACATTCTTCTTCTCCCTTTGGGGAAACTCTAAGAACATCTTTTTAGAACTGTCAAAATTCACAAGCTGTAATAAATTATTCTTTTTCATTACCCATTTATTAAGTAGGCTGTTTGGTATAATAGCAGAAAAAATCTGTCTAATTTTTACAGCATTACACTACTGTGATTTCTCATTTGAAATAGACAAGTTATCAAGAGCAGTGATGTGTTTTATTTTGTACATTGGGACCATCTTTTCTCTGAATTCTGATGAAGACAACTTTTGAAGCATGTAATACTCTGTCAGGACGGTTACATGTCAGGAAGGTAGGCTGGCTTGGTGGAATTGCCAGCCTTAGGGCTAGCTCATACATAGAACTTTGTCGGCAAGCTCAGGTAAGTCACGTACACAATACCCACTACTGCATTTCTGCTATCTCTTTGCTAATGTACGTCACAGTGCTCAGTACTTCTCCCCCTTCAAAATGCTGGATCCCATCCTCTCTCTTTCAGACACTGAGGGACAATTTATGAGGGAGTTAATTTACTGCTTGTAGTGATTGCATTGATGTGCCTGATTCGCTCTTATTTACAATTACCTGAAGAGCTGAAGCGGACATCAGATGCAAAATGTAGTACAGTGTTAAACAGGAAATCTGAGGTAAAACAGGTCATCAAGGAATACCACAAACTTTAGCAATGTTGTAAATACTGGCTATAAGATGCTGTGGGGATCTCACCAATTGTAATGCTAATGTGAAACTCTGAATGAAACTTTATGCGGGATAAATAGATAAAACCCTGGCTTAGGAGATGAGAAATCTGGAATAAGGTCTTGGCTCCATCACAAATCTCTGTATGATTTTGAGAGAGTAATTTATTGAATATAATAATTTAGTCTATTATAAATATATAAAAGTATTATACTATAATTACATGACTATAATTTGCATTAAATAAAATACATAAACATAGTACAGGTCTGCCCAGGTAAAGCTGCCTTGCCCCTGCTGGTGGAATTGAAACAGTAATGACTTTGGTTTCATAAAACGAAAGTCAAAATACATATTCTTCTGGTTTGCTTAAGCTGGAGCAAATGTGCACACTCTACACAAGGTTTGTTATGTGAAAAAGCTTTTGAATAAAAGATCCAAAGTCAAAACCCAAATTATAAGTGGTTATTGTGGTTTACTTAGAGCACTGCCAGTGTCACACTCATGGGCCACATTTGCAGCCATCCCACCCATGCTCTGAATCAAATGTCTGAGGTATGTTACTACAAGTAACAACTGCATTTTCGTACTTAACTGCTCTGCAAGCTCAGGGGAGGTGTCTGGGCAGATCCTTAGCTGACAAAATGAACTCTTGTGGGTCACACAACATTACACCACGCTTCTCCGGAGGTTCACTGCATTTTCTATATGGGGTTGCACACATGGTAATGTGTAACTACACAATGTAGCCCAGATAATGTGACTGCAAAAGCAGAGTGAATAGATGGCTGCAGTAATATTTTTAGGAGGTATGTGTGAGACCTACAGTCCTTCTCCACTCCCTAAAAGGGACACACAATGAAAACAGAAAGACAAAATAAAAGCTACCTATCTCCTATGTGCTGAATGGCAACAACGAGCCAGGAATGCTGCCTTGTTGGCTTCGGTTGAAAATACATAAATAAATGGTGGTTATAAAACCCACATTGTATCTTCACAGCCAGCAGCGACATAAAGCTGCTTTCTTCAGCTAGGAAGTGGATTACATTTTTATAACTAATCCGCAGCTCTTGGACTGAAAAGATTTTCTAAGCCCCCCCTCGCTACTGTCTCTTCTAGGTCTGTGCACAATAAAAGCTTCCTTCCACCTTCTTCCACCCACTTCCCAAAAGTATATCCATGGTTCTTTTTTTGGACTTCGTGCCTGTGTACATAACTTTGTGCCTTTTATTGTTAAACAGGATTCACAGACAGGGAAAAAAAAAAACAACACCCAAACAGCTCAGTGCTTCACTGATCCATAAAACCATTATAGGCAACATTTCAGTTTCAACAAGTGCCAAAAATTCCCCCCTCCGTATAAAAAATAAAGCAGAAACAAAAATAACAAGGCTATTAATCTTTCATTAAGTTAAAGGGATGAAAAGGAATCGCTTAAAGTATCATTCTTTACTTGCACCACAAGATTGGATGCCCCCTGCCAACTTCAAAGGCTCTAGAAGAAGCTGGTTAATATTGTTGGCACAGAACCAGATTGTGGTTTACTTTAGTTTTTCTGATTTTTTTTCCAACAAAAGAAAACATGAAGGCTTGGACACTGATTGCTGAGTAACAGCTATTGAAAGAGAGTGCCTTTTGTGCTGCTACCACTAATATGTCAATTTTCAGACATGTAATAGCTGTTCAAAAAATTGTGTCAGCCGCTGCATGAGGGCAAAAGTCTGTAACATTGCTCCTGTTTGTTCTGCGGTTTCAGATCCGATACAAATCACCAGTTTTCCCTGCATGCCAGAGTGTTTGGATTTGCAATAGCTTCAGTGAAATATGGACTTTATCCATCCCAAGAGAAGTAATAGATCCCCCATAAGCCACAAAGTCACTCACCTGCTTCCCCGCACAATTGCTATTACATTTCAATTCCTCCCCAGCCCCAAAGTTTGTGTATATTGAAAACAAAGCTAATTGCTACTGAGTGACATAATTTTGTGGTTACTTCTCTTTGTGCAGGGGTTTCTTGTCAGTGTAGTGCAAGCTGTTAAGCTGCAGCTTGTGGTTGCCGCTGCCTGGCAAAGGGTACGTAACAAGAAGCAGGGAAAAGGAAGGCAGGAAGTGTTTGTGATGGTTTGATGATGTGCTGATAGCTTAATGTGCTTGGCTGAGTTGTGCCGTGCAGGCTCATGTAAATCCATGTTGCTTGGTGTGCATGTGTGGCAAAGGGAGAATTTGCTCTGTTTCTGGTAAAGAACTAGCTCAGTTTCCATCGCACCGTCAGCCTTCAGCCTTTTTTCTGAAGGGGACAGTGAGGAAATACATGTGTGACCATGCAAAGCAAGGCCTCCTGGGCTTTGAGCACCTTGATTCCCTGGGTTTCAGTGTGACTTGTCTTGGGCGCAGTAATTGTAAGGCCCAAAGAACCTTCCCCCATCCACACAGAATAGCTGCTGTGCCAGATGCTACGTGTGTAAGCAGTGATGTCGGGTTGGTCAACTGAAAGCAGACAAAGCTAACCAATTGGCTTAGGCACAGGGAGCTGGAGAGGCCTGGCTTTAGCCACCAGCGCAGCTGGCTGTGCACAACTGGGAGGACAAAAAGCCCCACATGTGCTTCTGCACAGACCAGATGGAAAGCCAGACCTTGGAGTTAAAAGCTGCAAATGGCCAGTCCTGTAGTAGCTGGCAGTTCTATTCCTGTAAAAGCAAAGCACTTCCAGTGTCAGGTCTGGCTAGTAGCAGCTATGTCCCCAACTTTTAACATATAGGCACTGGACTCCAGACCTCTGCTGACCTGCGGTAATGTCTTGGGCATAAAATGGGATGAGAAAGTACCAGCTGAATATTTCAGTGCAGTTTATGGAATTATTCTGCATATAAAGGGAGTAGGTATTTTTAAAATATAAACTACATAAAAATAGGGTAATTGGAAATATCTATTTTATTTCATCTGCTATCATTCACTCCTAAGGCAGCACCAAGTGGATCTGCCCTTCTGAACCCATATTACCAAATGATGCAGATATATTGCGTTTGTCCCTGTGAAGTTCTTTTTCTATTTACACCAGGCTATTAATGCATAACAACTGCAAATAAATTTGGCTACTTTCCCCAGAGTGTATTTCCCCCAACATCTCCCCGTCATGCTCATATCCATTATCTCCTCTTAACTATTCCCTCTGGGCAAGATCCAGAATTCATCATATAACTTACATTCAATCCAACAGTGTTTGCATAAGGCGTATATACACTCTTGTGTCTGCCAAATATGGCAGATATCTTAAATTCCTTCTTTAAAACCCTTTTCAGGGGAAGTCTATTCTGCTGTTGCTATGATGAATAATGGCTCCCTGACTTCTAATAAACTATGTATTTTATTTGTCTGACTTAGCCCATAAATCCTTTGGGGCAGGAGGAAAGGGCATGGCCATTATCCCTTTTGGGTTTTTCAAGAAGCAACATACGTTTCCTGCACAAATTAGCAACTGGAGGCAGCTGCACTGTTTGGGAGGCAGGTTGCCCAATGCTTGCTATTACCGAACACTTTTCAGTTGCTCCTAGGTCTACCAAATTGTAGCTGTTTGTCCTGAAATGCGGGGTCTCAGCTGACTGGCTCAGGCATACATGGGAGTATGGTGAAGGGTAAATTTTTGATGGTTTTGTGTTAAAATATTCTGTCAAACAGAGCAGGAAAGCCTAAGTTATGTTTTTAAGATACTGATACTTCAGTGTAAAGTGTTACAGAAAGGTGCGTTAGGAAATTAATAACTGTCCCAAGGCCAGTTAGTGCTGTGTACACACCAAACTCTGGAGATAAAGAGAAGCAGTAACCAGCACCTCCATGGGCTGAACGAGACCTGGGTTCCCCGGGGGAAAAGAAGTGATCATGTAATTGAGCACTCTGCCATAATGTATAAGGAAGCAGGAGGCTTATCCTGCTCCACGAGCACCTCAACTAGTGGCATTTTCTTATTTTTAAGTGCTTGAGTTTCACCTGAATAACTGTCACCTAACCTGTTTCTCTGTGCGTATAATAAATACTAGAGACTAGTGCAACAATGCAAAATGCAATTATTTCATTTGAGCAGCTGTGTGAATTGCATCCACTTCAGGTCGAATGGCTCCTTCCCTGAAAAATTAATTTTCCCTATCTCTCAAATTTTCTGATGGGGTTTCCAGGTGGACAGGACAGGAAGTAAATTCTGCAGAGCCTGAGCAGGGATGCAGAAACAACAGCATCACCTTGGTGTCCTTCCTGGCCACGGGATCTGCGCTGTCCCATCAGCAGGGACATTATCCTGCTTTTTTGTCAGAAAACTTCCCTCTTGCAGTCTTCCTGACTTCAGTGGCCTCTGGATCAGGCCTGGGCATGTGCCACGGATGTAAGCGTAGGGAAAGATTGTATTTTAACACTCCATTTAGTCTGGCTGTATGCTGCAGCTTTGTGACTTTTACTGCATTTATGCTTCACTTTGTGTAATGTTTATCTTGAAAAGAAGAGGTTTAAGCTTGGCTAAGCAAAAAGACTTTTCAAGAGGGGGAATGGCTGGTTCAGGCTTGAGACGGCTGTCTGTTAAATGTTGTATTAATGATAAGATCCTAAAAGAGCTGGTCGGGGGTGAGCAATCTTTTTCTTTCCTTTTTTACACTATCTTTGCTGAAGTTTCTTTTCCGCTTGTAGTGAAGGGGAACAGTTTTCTTTTGCTCTTTCTCTCTTTTTTTATCACCAACTTCAACCACAGGGTCAGCTTTGATTTGGGTGAGTCAGAAACATATTTATCTCTGAAGTTCCCCTTCTGTGCCTGGGAATGAAGTGTTTCTCCTCATCTCAGAAGAAAGAGACATATTTTAAATAATAGCAGTGCCAAGAAAAAAAAAAAAAGAAGAGGCAATGATAGGTGTTTGTTTTACCTGCTGTATAGCAGGCCCAGCTTATACGTTGCTGGTACATATATGATTTTAAGAGACTTCTTTAGTTTCTCTGTGACACTGTTTATAGTTTGTTTATAGAAAGAGATCTGTACTCCAGATTTTGTTCTGAACTCTTCAGCTCAGGCAGTTGTTACAGCAGATAGACTTGACCTAGTACTCACCCTGTTTAAGATGTGTTTTATTTTTGCTGGCATTCCATAGTTGCAGGAAGCACTCAAGCCTTAATCCGGACCACTTGTCAGGTAGTGAAAGGGAAAAAAAACAATTTAGGGAGCAATCCTCTTGAGAAACCATATATGGGGTTTTAGGGAGAGCTCAGCATGCCTGCAAATGCTGCAGGCAGCTTTGAAATCCCCAGTCTAAGATGGGCCAATGAGGCTTTGCTGTTGATGCCCCAAGGGAAAAGCCAAATGCAGCACTCACCACAATGCGAATGCCTATCAAGAATAAACTGAGATTTTGCATGGTTTGATCATCCTCTTCCTGCCTCTTTCTGAAGTCTTGGTGGAAACAAAACTGCTTAGAAGCCTGAAAGCCCTGGAAACATGTTGGTTCTCAGACTCTTAACAGGTATCTCCACGGTCTCCAAGACTGAATTCTTTTGTCCCCATAGCTTCTGCCCTTGGGCAGGAGGAGTACATGCCATCAGTGCAGCTGCCTGTCTGTTCAGAGGACTGTGCACATTGAGAAGCAAGCATATGCTACTCTTGGCTGTGGTTCTTTGTGAGTATTAGACATCCTGACAAGGGTCTTTGTAATGTTCTTGGCTTCTGTGGTCTTCCCTTGCTGTACCCATAGTAACTGGCTTGTAAATATGCCTGGTATCACCAATGCCAGGCTGTTACACAGGATCTCACATGGTGTACATTGTAGTCTGGTAAGAAACTCCTAACATTTTGAATCTCAGAGCAAGCAGTATTTGCTTCATCTGCCTTTAGTATTTGAACTATCGCTCTTTTTTATTAGTATGGCTAAACTAGAAAGAATAAATTTCAAGTATACTTCAGAGATACTGCTGTGAGCTTTGATTTCCGTGTTTTAACCAAATGTACAATTTGAAAGAAGAGGGTCTTGGAACAGATGCAGAATGTAAGCAGTGGGTGGTACTCAGCATCTCTGAGAGTTAGCTACAAGGATTTTACACTACATTCAAGACAAGTAGCCTGCTAGTTCTACAAATACAAACAAGAAGATTGGATATGTAGTTTCAGATTACTCTGAATTATACAACAAAACAATTCAGATGTTGTGGCAGATTTGGAGGTGGAGCTTGCTTTTTCTATTACTTATCCAGCTGCATTTAGGTAGATCAGGGAATTAGAAAGTTCTTCTAGTGATTTTTGGAGGGAATCTTTTGATTTCTTTATTGCAAATCCCAGTTGGAGTGTAGCAATTACTGTGTTTCTGCAAGGTATATTCTCTCCAGTGTTATTACTATATTCCTTTTCACTGGACAATCCTTTTGGAAAAGGAACCCATGGGAGGAACTGGGTTGCACAAAAAAAAGGAGAGTGGACAAGTAATTCATATGCATGTGTCCATAGGGAAAAGCTTCTGTATATGCAAAGCTGTTATTCTTGTGCAAGCACTCAAAACATATGGGGGCTGCGTTACCGGACTATCTAAAGTGTATAAGCTCTGTATAAGTTTCTGAATGATTTGGGGTCAAATGCAGCTATGTGGTATATCCACATGAACTTGAGTTGACTAGATGAATGTTTTGGTACTCACAATATATATTTATAACTCGTTCTTACTGCCATTAAAATGAATAGATTTTCTGAGGTGATCAATCATTTATGTCCACTTTGGAAAAAAACACATGCCTATAGAGATATATCATAAAAATTCATATTAAAATGGTGGTCATAGTGCATTTTGGCTTGTAATAGAAATGTTACTGCTTAAAAGCTTTTAAAACTGCACCAGTACAAACATTAATGGCTAATTAGAGAAGGACAGATACTCAGCAGATGCAAACTGCTGTCATTTATTTCCACTGAACTGCTGCAATTTATGCCAATTGAATCACTCTAATGGCCACTTCTGTCTTCACACTGAATGTTGCCTGAGTAAACAATTAGTTTTACTAATTTAATGGAAACTCTTTGCGTGTTTTCCCACGTGCAGTAACCTCAGTTTCCAGATAAGAAAAGCACACAGTGGAGATCAGCTCTGGCACAGAGAACATTATCCAGGCTGAAGCCAAAGGATGACAGCAGGAGCTACTACTTGCACGGTTTCTCCTAGGATGGGAAATTTGGACCAAAGGACAGGAAATTCCACAGTACTGCTAAAAAATAATTCAAGAGCATGATGCTAACAAGTATAGCTTCACCTTGCAATAGCACTGCTTTTCACTGTCTGTGCTCAGAGCATTTCCACCAGTGACTTGCCAGGTGCTGAAAAGGATGTTGGTCCGATTGCCACTGCCTTGTGCTCCAGACTCCTATAGACTTGGCAGTGATTCTGTATTTCTGAAAGCTTCATGGAAACGAGCCCTTCTAAAGTGCTTCAGGGTAGTTTTCTCTCAGGCCTTGTTGCTCCATGGCTTCTGCAGAAGGTCTGTTTCTCTACTTTCCTGGAGTGCTAGCTTTCAAGCTGCATACCTGTGAACAGAGTATGGGAGGAAACAGGGTTCATGTAGAAGTGGAAGAACTAGCATGACCAAATAATAACCCATGTATGGTGCAATTTCCAGTGAAATTGATGGTAGGAAAACTGCTAAAGATTTGAGAATTTATTCTTTTACCCTTCCTTCTTGGACTTCTTTTCTGCCCTCTAAGACAGGATTTGGACTATTTAGCTGATGTCTCTTTCTTGTGCTCTCCTTTCATTTGACCATCCTCTGTTCAGATTTACTCACAGGAGCACATAACCCTGAATACCAAGCATAGAAAATTAGGCTTCTTCATAGCTGTCTTTGGATAATGTTTAATGAATTAATGGGTTAAAGAAAGAGATGGAAGTAGTTTAGAAGTTTAGTTTCAAACTAGAAATAGTTTATATTTTAATATTTTGTTCAAGAAACCCTTAACAGATGTAAACATCCTATTCTTATCAACCTGGGAAAACAAATAGAAAGTTACTGAAGCAAACCACTCAGCCTAATATCAAGATTACTAGCCACCCTGGAAAAATGGCATACATGAATAAACAGGCTTCCTTTTCCTTCCTCTAGCAATGCTCCCCCACAGAGACCTGAGACCAAATCTAGTGTGATAAATCATTCCTGCTAATACTGAATATAACGAAAAGTTAAATGTAGAATTGAATGGCAATCTTGTCAGACCATTTCTTCCTTAGCTGCAGCATACATACCATGATGCATTCCTCAACTGTTGTTAATTTAAAGGTTTGAGGCTGAAGAAAGGAGATTCTGGAAATGTCATGCTGGTCCATGTGGGTTAACTTAGTCTGAGGTATCTACGTTTTCAGCTTGAGGATTCAAAGTGACTTGGTGGCAGACTTATTTTTTTTCTCCTACTATTCCTCTTTAATCTGAAAATCAAGAGTGCCAAGGTTTAATACAAGAATTAAGTGCAGCAGATTGTTAGCACTATTATGAAAAACAAGTAGAAAAGGAAATACTTTCTGTTTGGGAAACAGTGTACAGTGTATTTCTCTAGAAATGTTAAGAGGAATTGTTAATTTTGCTATGAGGAAATCATGCAGATTTCAGATTTGCCATGTGCCACGGGAAAATATCTGTATCCAGATAGTTAAGATTTTAAATTATTTTGGCTTTTGCTTTTGTAAATGGAAACCTCAGGCCTAATGTCATTATCTGTCCAACTATCTGAACTTCTTGTGTTCAAGCTTTTAACCTATGTTCTTAACTTATATTTTCAGGAATCAGTGAAATTACCTTGGTTTTGGTAACATGTTTCCTCTTAGTCCTTTCTCCATTTGGGAGCTGCACAATTCTGACCAAACATCCCTGTAGAGAAAGAATATCCCACTGCTCAAAACTTTTTTACTTTGCTGAGTTCTGTTTTCATTTAGAGCATAGTCAAAATTCCATACTTGATCAGACTAGTGGTATAGTTAGCCCAGTATCCTGTCTTTAAGAAAAGCTAGTAACAGATGCTGCATAGGAAGGGAAAAGGAATGCTTCAGTTAGTAACCCAGGGGTAACCTGCCTGCGGGGAGAGATTTATCCCCAAGCCACAACAGTTTGAGACAGAGTTATGCCCTGAAGCATAAAGTTTTCCATCCCTTTAAAAAACAGCTATCATAATTTCACAAAACTTTTTGTGAAGTATCCCTTTTTCATAGAGTGCCATCAAGTTCTTGTCTCCACAGTTCATACAGTTCAGTAAGCCAATTATGCTCATTATGAAAGAGATCGCCTTTTTGTCACTTGTCTGTTTGATCCATTTCAATTTAATTAAATAGTCAAAAATTAAAGTATAGTTTTTCCATCCTGAAAATAAATCCCTCATTGTAACTTTTCAGAAAATAACCTATCTACTTCTGTATATTTCATTTGGAGTAATTCTGAGTTTTTACACTGATGAGAGATTATTTAAGCAACCACCTCACTGTTCTGCTGTAAAAACAGTATTTTAAAGTTGCAATTTTCTGTGAAAGAATCTAGTTCAACATGTAATTCTCTTCTGTCTTTGTAGGATTATTTGCTCAGATATAACGAATTCTGCTGAATCTGATAACTTTATTTCTCATAAAGGAATCACAGTAAAATAATGAGTTACTGTATCATCATTTTTTTTTTTTTGCCTTTTTCACTTGAAAAAAGTCCTTGAGTTCTTGATTAGTCTTGTTTTAAAGGACTTGTCTTCTGCCAGATTGAAAGAAAAGAATTAGTCAGATACTTTACATTTGATTTGCCGTTGCTCTGAAATAATGGATGGTATCCTTTCTTAGAATGACCCAGAACATCAAGGGTGGCTTCCTACTCACTATGAAAAGACATAGGTCCAGCTTTTTCATTGGGATAAAAAACTAGTTAATAAAATCAGCACAGTAGTTCAGATATGTTCGCCTGTTAGAGCTCTGACAGGAAAGTCACAGATCTTAAGAAGAAGAAGAAGAAAGGGAAGGAGAAACAGAGATTCATGGGAGAAAGAAGGGGGGGAAATGGGATTTTAGATGGTATCAAACAAAAGAAAAGAATGTTACTGTCAGTCCTCTCCCACCAAATTTGCCTCTGCCCAGTTCAGTGCTGGGTCCACTGCTCAGGTCAGAGATGCATTAAAATGCAATAAAGTGGTAATATTTCTGGAAAACTGGAACCATCCTGGAAGTACTTGAACAATTCTTAAAGGGACTGATCCCAGACCCACAGAAGTAAATAAGACCTTCTGCATTGATCTCAAGAGGCTTTCAATTATACCACAATCCTGCACTGTTGAAACAAATGCTGAATTGGTTGTTGGCAAGGTATTTGTGGGGAAGCCACTTCTACTGTTACCAATAGAATTGTTCATTAATAGAAATGGAACACCACACTATTCCCTGACATGATAACACCACATCTCTGTGCCATAACTTTACGTAATGAAAACCATTGCAAATTTCAGATTTTTTGAATGTTTGAAGAATTAAAATTCATCAGAAGTTTGAAACCTGTTGTATTAAAACTATCACTTCCCAACCAGCACATTTTAGAAGTCTGTGCACTTTTCCAAGTGCTATTTCATGTCCTGTTCCCAGCGATGACCTCTACTCTCTGTGCTGGACTTAGGTATTATTTTTTCCTGAAATGAGATCTTTTTAATCAGCTTTAAAAACATTGTGAACTGAAACTGCTCTTATTTAAAAGTTTAACTTTACTTTCATCAATTTATAATCAGAGTTCCTCTGGTATGTTTGATTCCTGACAAACAAGGATAAAAGTCTTGTGCCCCCATTGCTAATGAGATGATAAAACAGCAGGGATCAAGTTTTTAATTACTACAGGCTATGCACTGGAGAGGTACCAATGATATTTTCTATTGCATGTCTAAGTTGTAACTTCAGGCTTATGACAGTCATGCTGTGTTCCTCTGCCTTTGATGATCACTCATCTTTGTCTCCTGAGAACATACAAAAATTTCTGAGCTTGGATCCTGGGGGGCTTGCAATTATTGCTGTAACCTGGCACAGGTTCCAGTGTAGTACCATTGCTGCTCAGTGAGGATCCAATATCCAAACGGAGGATAGGACATGCAAAACATCTATGAACTCTTCTCAGACAATCTGGATTTTCAGTAGTTGCCCCTTTAAGAATTGTGCTTTTAATTAAGCTGAAGAATCATTTAATATTGTTTCATTTTTTCCTGTTAGAAGCACAATCTATTTATTACCTTCTCATACATAAAGGATGATGGCCACAGGCACACAGCAATACACATTTTTGGCACTAGGGGACTCAGGTCCTGGAAAATTGACATTACAGTTTTTGGAAACGATCATGTTTATGAGCTTGTTGAGCAAGTTTTTTTCTTTGAATGAAATTAATACTGATGTAAGAGATTAAAATGCATTTTCTAGTAATAAATAGCTCCACTATTAGAGCTGAAGCTGATGATCTTGCAGAACCATCCTTCCTCACCATGGCTTTACAGATCTCCACCTCACTGATCAGCCTGCGTATATTTGGCCATTACTCTGGTTATTCTAATGCTTCTTTTCTCTTTTGCTCCATTCCACTCTTACATAAGAGTGACTATTTCCTTTGGCCCCAGTGCAAGGCAAACAAAAGAAGAGCCACCAGTTGTGCTAACACAGACAAAGCTCAGAAGAAAGCAGAATGAGGATGTTTGTAGGTTACACGAAAAGTCACCTCTCCCAGTTGCCTTAGGACTGAGTCACTGCTTTAGATCACCAGAAATGTGTGGGGTGGAAAAAACAAAGAGGAGAAGCACTGAAAGTATCTTCCCACTGACTTGCTATGAGTTTTTTCTCTGGGTTTGAGAAATCCGAACATAAACCAGCCACTTTCTGCAAATCAAGAAGAGGTTGTCCCCATACAGGCCATGTACCCACCCACCGCATTTGCTCTGAGCCCACTGCTGCTTCTTCTCTGCCACAGCTGCACAGCTCTGCCACTGTCCCATGGAAACCTACAGATGTAATTTCCTTTCTTTTACGCTGAGAGAGCACTCTGTGAGAAAATTATTTCCTCCCTATTTTGTTTTGCCCTTTCTGTTTAATCTCTGCTTGATATGAGAGAGGTATCTCTCAGCCTTTTTTCCCAACAAAACAAAGCTGCTATTCCTTTCCTTAGCTCCTTCACTTTATATTTCCTCTCTGCAGCTAAATCTTAACCAAGGAGGGAGTTTTCCATTTGGGGAAAGAGTTAAGACCACAGAAATAGTGACATCTCCAGCATGAAGTGGAGTCAGCATGGGGAAATGAGGAGTCTGAGAGGACCTAAAACACGAATAATGAGCAAGCACTTGTCTAAACTTGCAAATTTTACAGTAACATCATGTGTGTACAGGCAAAATACCACAGCATTCAGAAATACTGCAAAATACTGTATGAAAGCAAACTTTAACTAATATACTCACTTCAGCAAGAATTGTGAGTTCTGATCTGACTTGGATTCTCCAGAGACTCCATGTCAGACAGATGCTACAGAAATCAAGAGACCAGATGACCCACTTCTCTCTAGCTTGAGTATAAAAACCCCACTGCTTTGGTAGCCCCATCCAAACAGGCTGTAAATAATCATTCTTAAGAAAATCAGGGTGATAACATTAACTTCAAAAAGTACTTCACAAATTTGAAAACTTCTATTAAATAACCAGCCATGATTAATGCACTCGGCTGTAGAATTCAATTACATTTTAAAAGCAAATCATGAAGGAGACTTCAGACTTGTTTTAGTTTACAACTGATATGACAGATCAAAAGTGTTAATGCTACAAATACTGAACTGACTAGAAACCAAACACAGCTTAAATGCACGGATTTATTTTACGAATGTAGGACATCCAAGTGGTAGGCTGTTGTTCTGCAGAGGCAATCAGTGGCACTTCGAATGGTTAGGGTTGGAAAGGACTTTAAGCTCATCCAGTTCCAACCCCCTTGCCATGGGCAGGGACACCTCACACTAAACCATGTCACCCAAAGCTCTGTCCAGCCTATTCTCATGCCCTTTTACTTCCCCTTTGTGTTTCAATTTTGGAGAAGTTTAGAGAAAGTGCAGTTGTCTCTGTAAATGTATACCACGTTACAAGACCAGCTCAGTGTCAACCCAAACTATTTGAAACATGATAATAAAAAGCTTGATATTTTCATTAATGCTGATAGTTTCTTCTGGCATGTATAAAAATCCTGTAGGCAACAAACTCAAAGTATACAAGCAATAAAAAGTTGCTCTCTGCGGGGTGGCCAGGGGTTAGGCACTTGCTCCCAGACACTCTTTAACAAAGTTCGCCTTCACAGCTTACTATGTTGCAAGTGGAAGATCACATCTCCTCAGGAGATGATTTATTAGACAGTGGTCCCACACACACTGCAGTTAATATTCAGCCTCTGGGACTGAATATGAGTCAAGGAATTTCATCAAAATATACCAATCTAAACTACACTTCTATCAACTGTCACCAACCTAGGACCAGATATTAACACGCAACCCCTTGTATCAACTCAAACCAATGCATAAACAGAATCAAGAAACGTTTAATATGCTACATAATAGAACTTGAAATGAAGTTGACCATAAAATGTGTATAATCTAAACTGCAGAAATCACTCCATTTTAATGATTAGTTTCTTAAAAGGAAAATGTAAAATGCTTAAAAGATGTAGCAAAATGTGTGCGTAGATTGAATAAATCATCATGGGTATCAATTATATCTTGAGAATTGTGTACTACTTTTATAACATCAAGGACTAGTCTTAATCACAGCTACAGTGCAACTAACATATTCTTAATGAGTGGTGTTCTATTATAAGATTAACTTGTGCTGAAGCTGAAAGAAGCTAAAAGAACTTCGAATTAAAAGAATTCCAAAGAAATCTGAGAGGTACGCAGGGCAGCAGATTGTTCTGAAATATGTTGGATTTTTGGCCCAAATGCTGTTCTACTTTCTCACTCCATGAGGACATGGGAGTACAGCAAACAGGAGGTGGCTTTTTTTCCAGAATTGTGAAATGTAAATATTGCAGTTGGCTACAAGAGCAAAACTGTAGTAAATTCCTGTCTATATAAGAGAAATTTGCATAAAGTAAGCACATTACATTATTATAATCCTTAATTTAAAGGTACATCAGTTATACCAACTCTTAAGTTTCTGTGTTAATTGTAAATCATGCTTGATTGACATACTGTATCCATATTGAGTGTGTACCACTGTAATAGCTCTGACACAGCAGTATCATTTCATCAGCTAGGCAAGCTATTAAGTGAAGGCCAGACAACTTGAAAGACTCCTGAATCAAAAAACAAACTAAAACCACCCAGTGAATTCATGTTTATCATCAGCATTACAAAACCCTTTCAGATTTTATTATTAAAGAATACTATTATTTAGTTTACTCCAGAGTAGGGTAGAGAACCAGTAGTCTGAGAGGTGACAACAATCCATTTTATGGGCACTCTAGTTCTAGTCACCCTCTTTGCCTGGCTTACCCAAAGGGGAATCATGGTCAACTGCTTGCTATTTGTGTTCAGGATTTTGTTAACTTGGTCCATTCTCAGGCTGCTGTTCATGAATGAGATTGAACATGGGACATAAAGAAGATTGACTGTATGATCCACAAACAATTTATGGGAAGCAGCTGGTTTAGTGTGAACATATAAAGTGTTAGCACAGAGATCATTCAGCCCTGAAAACAGGCTCTTCAATGCAGGAGCAGAATACAGCATCATTTTCTGTTATGCTAAAACTGTACTGCTATGAAATTAAAGGAGGAATTCCAAATGAAAATATTCATGTTTACAGAAAAGGGAACATAGCTCTTGAGGCTACTGCCATACCTCAAGCCCATGATTTCTGTATGCTGAGAACAGAAACATTTGCATTTGGCATCTCATTTTTCTTCAGCAAATTTCTTTCCTCTGACTTTCTCACTAAAAGAGCTGTAGTGTGTATCGAGAACATTATGGTACTTATACAAAAGGAAAACTAGATAATAGGTGTTTTTCTGTCAAAAGGTTGTATTGCTTTTCTCCTGCTGCTGGGTGGTCATAATATTTAAGTCAAAAATGGGCAAATGTCAAAGCAGGTCTCCCGCTGTGCCCGACTCCCTCTGATAATTAGGTGCTGTTTTATTGTTCTGTGGCTTAGTTGTGAGTACAGCTGTCAGCTGACATAACTGGTAATGGAAGGACCACATTCCTTATAGCTAGGCAACTCCCTTCAAAATTCACAGCATATTTACAGCCATCAGATTTGCAGTGTCAGGTTCCAGACTATAGCTGTGCACTGCAAAATAAGATCTGAACTGATGTGACTACACTGTTAAATATGTGCATTTAACATTAAAAAAATATCTTAATACAAAATAAGAGGATCATGTTGGGAGCCCATCCACATGTAGACAGAAGACTCCCATCTGTATTTGCCTAAGGTAAAGTGCAATAGCCATTTATGCCTTGCCTGTCTTGCTGCTGTTTGAAAGGTGTTTTACCATCCTGCTTCAGATTCTCCCTATAGGCTCCTGTGATACTTTGAAGGTCAAAAAACTTCTGCTGGTCCTGATAACTAATAAGGGAGAACCTTTCTGTCCTGGCATATCTTTTCTTTGAAGGGTTCAGGTGGCAATGCCAGAAAAGCTTGCTCTGCTAAAGTTATTTCCTGGGTGAAAGGGAATAAAGAGGGCGTATGGAATGATTGGAGCCCCATTGCATGGGCCACACTAGGAGCTGACCTGCTTGAGGTGACTCTTCTCAAAGTGTACAAGGACACAGATCTGTGTTTCCTCCTGTGCAACCAGTCAAGCGATGGCCCACAGTGATGGTCATTCTAGACACCTCTTGTAGCTTGAAACAGTTTGGATGGCAACAAGAAGAAAGCATAGATGTGGGAGGTGCTGTTCCCTCAGACACAGGCAGGAGATTTTCTCCACACTTGAAAGCCTGGTGTGAAGTGTGGTAAGGGTGATTCTCAGAAAGAGCCGCTTCAGGAGGCATTCTTGAAAAGGAAGAAGTTACAACTTCTTGCTACTCCAGCCAAAAGGTACACAGGTTTAATGCTGCAGGATTATTTGCTCTTTGTGTACTTAACAAAACATGTCAGTAATGCGCTGTACAAAAACTTTCCCATGGCAGCTGTCAGGCTTGTTACAAGTTGTAGTTGAGCAACCAGTCAGAACATGTGGCTTTCTTGGGGAGAGGATTGCTATGAAGATTGTTGTGTTTATTCCAGAAAATCAAATTAGCTCCTTGCTATTTTATATTCTAGCAATAACTTCCTACTGAAAAGGCACCCTCCTTCAGCAGGGACTTAGGAAAACAAGCAGAAAAACCGCTCATCCAAAGCTAGTAGTGTATAGGAAGGACATTTAGAAAGAATTGAATCCCTAACATCTCAGTCCCTAGCCTTTATTCAAGGAATCCGCCTCTGTGGCACCTTTTTTCCTGGTCAGACCCAATAAGGGCAGTCCCTTGTTGCCAGAAGACAGGTGAGAGACCAGGCTTTGGACAGCGAATTTATTTGCCGCAGCATGCTCCCGGGCACAGAAATGGTAAGAAAGTTTACTGAGCAGAAAAGCAACCAGTAAGATATCAGTAAACATTAGGGGTTTACTGGCAATCCCAGACTGACCCTGATGAAGATGTTAATTCACTTTAGCTGTTATTTGAATAAGAAAAAGCTAGAGTGAAAAAAAAGGGAAAAATACAGCAAATAACAGAGGACGTTTTCCTGCTGTCTGAACAGTGGCTAATCACCACCCGACTTTTTGCTAGATAAGAAAGTTCTGGTGGTGGCTATTTGCGAGAGACTTCATGCAGTGAGAGGTTTTTTTAATTATTTTTGCCCAGGAGACAAATGTGTAACCATATGATTTCTCCCCCTGCTATGTTAAAAATGCATTTGTATTTTTTCAAGCACACCCCGATTAAAGAGGGCACATCTGTTTTAAGTCCTTCTTTATGAAAATTACTGAGCTTCCTCTGAAAGCTTATCTTTTAATTTCAAAATTCTTTGTAGCAATAACTTAGATAATAACCAACCATATTCCTGTCTTCTTTGGGAAAAAACGGAGAGAGAGAGAGAGAGAGAGAAAAAAAGCACCATTTTGAGCTTTGAACTCCCCCTCCCTCCCCTCCTTGGGTCTCCTTTGAAAAGGCCCCCCTCATTTGCGTTTAAAATGGATGTTTCATACTGGTTGATTAGTGTTAGTATGGGATACCAGCCGCTCGGAGCCCAAGGCTCAGCTTGAGATCTGCGGATTATTCATCAACTTCCCCGGCAGGGGGGACCGTTCCTCACTCTCGCTGCACAGCAGCAAAGCGTTCAGCTTTGCTTTGCACGGCTTTTTTTTTTTTTTTTTTCCTCTTTTCACAAAGTTTTTTTTTCTTTTTCTCCATCCCTCTTCTTCCCCATGAAGGGGTTACTTGAGTGTACATAACACCGCATCACTTTCCGTGCCGAACCTCCCCCTCCCCGACCAGCTTGCTCGCTCTGAATGGCACAGAATGGATCGGGAGGTATTTACCATATGTCTGTCTGGTTACGACCATTGTTTAAGGCAAAGATCATTTAAATACATAAATTGAGGCTTGAAGAGGCACTCGATTTTATCACTGTATTATGGCCATATTATAGCGTCTTTTTTGTTCTTTTTCCTTAGACCTGCTTGTTGTTTTGTTTATCACATATTAAGTTAGAAAGATGTAGAGGACATATGTTAGCATGTGTCTGTATTAACAGTATTTCAATAACATTCATCATCATTGCTGTTAGCACTTTGAATCCAGATCTGAACAGGCTAAATTTATTTATATTTTGTTATTTGACATTAGCTACCTGTATATGTTTGGAATACTTGATTGTTATTATTACTCATACCTATTAGATGATGCTTCAGAATCATTGAAAAGGAGTTCTCCTTGTGCAGAACAAAGATAAATAGGAGACAATTTTGTGTGCCTGAAATCTGGCCCACTTTTTTGTCATCTGATCTTACAAAAGATGAGTTCCCTACAAACCTGGGTCTCTCAGTCCCAAAAGCCATTATGGATACAGGAATACAATTGCAACATGAAGAGTTTTTCCAGATATTAGGGAGCATATATATTTTCCTTTGCTGCTTTGTCTGCAGCTGCCTGAAGGCATTCCTCTTTCCTTGAACATACTGACTACACACAAAATTATAAAGTCTACAAAAAGGCAGACTTACTTCCTTTTAACTTCAGCCATCTAAAACAGGCATGAACCTTGATGATTAGTTTAGAAGAATGTATCGCTAATGGAAAGAAACCAGCACCTGCAGAATGTGACCTTTCTATCAATACTTACAATGGAGAAGAATATCCTCTAGATATGCTACCTTCGCTGACAGAGTCCAGATAACGCATTTGGATCAAACACTTAACTTGTAAATAGCAGAGACTGGATGAGATGATTCACTCTTATTAAGTATGATTTGATGCAATGATCAGAATCATTTATTGTTCTTAAAATGAACACCTACCATGAGCTAAATTTCCTCTTTTGTTTCCTATTTTCATTCCCAAAAACTCTGAAAAAATATTTTTCTTCTTGGTACTTTTAGTGAACTATATTTCTCCTTTGGGACATCTTTAATCTCCTTACAAGGAGGTTTCTAGGAGTAACAGACACAGCACAGCACTGTGCAGACTTTGATAAGAAGAACTTCTTCACACCTACATGGGCGCCCACAGTTTCCCATTCCTAATGAATATAAACTAATGATATGTTTTCTGAACCTATACCTCCTTGCTGAGCTTTCTCACCATGAAACCATTGCATGTAAAAGTCAGATGTGTTATTTTAAAATACAAACGGCCACAAACACTGCAGTTGTGCCAAGCTCAGGGCTATGGATGTGTGTCTGGAATGTTCCTTAAGGAATCAGCACTGTACTTCTATTGGGTCGTGTGTTCCAGGAGGGCTCAGGCAGGAGCTCTACCCAGCTGCTCAACCACCTCTGTCCGGAAAACAAAACTGTGAGGATCTGGAAACTAAGTGGTCAAAGAATGATTTTAGGCATATCCAGGATTAGACATATGCTAAAGAAATTATGCAGACTGAAGTTAAGGATTTGTGTGCCTGTATCTCTCTGAAACTTGTTTGGGGCACAGGAATGTTTCTTTTCACAGCCCCTAGTACCTCCTTACTCTTCTCAATTTGGTGTCTGTGGCAGCCATGACCACAGCGGTATCTGAATGCCGTTCAGAATTGCCTCATGTGAATTTTGCCTCTTTCTTCTATTTCCCAGGAGGAATCCATGTAATAACTGCAAAAATTTAAATACATACATAGATGTATGTGCATATATGCATATGTATACAGACTAGTGAAACTAGTAACCAAGATGTTTGACTCCTGCAGCCAGATGGGTGTTTTCATCACAGACATCAAAAGAAATACATGAAGGAGGTGGGGATGACAATGAAGCTGATAAGTCAAAGGATATTGCAAAAGATGCTGCAAGAGATGGAAAGGCATATTTTACATACTGTGCTGCATTACAAATGATGTAGTCCACATAAAATACTCTGGAGACAACTCAGAGAATACACTATGTGTCTTGATTTCTTAGGGCCACTTTAGCAGGATAGTGTAAATTGGCACAGCTCCACTGACTTGAACTGATTTGGGCAAATAAATTGCAACAAAAGAGACACCAAAAGAAAACTTAATGAGCTCTCAGTCATTTTATACAGTTGTGTCTAGAGGCATGGTGACACTTCCGAGGTATTGCTTACAAAGCATTAGAGAGAGTGGTAAAGCCATTTGTCCTAGACTCATCTAACATGTATCTACCCAACTCAAGTCAGCAATTCCATGTACATAAGTACATCATCTGCTTGATGTGATAAATATATGATTATATATTTGATATTACATCCATATTTGATACATGCCAAAGCCATGCAATGGCTAGCAACATGGATAAGAATTTAGAACAGATTTAAAATACAATGAAGCTATCTCTTCAAATTACTGTTACTGAGATCAGGATCTCTGCTATCATATTGATCACCATGCTTTCTCACAGAGGTCCATGTGGAAAGTCATCGACCAGGATCATTTGTAACAGGGTCCATACAGCATTTGACATTCTAAAAGTTACACAAAACAGAATCTATAAAGTCATTACCTGCAAGCATTCTAAGGGAGGTGAGTGAAATGGTGACAGATGTTTTGCATGTAAGTAGATACAAGCCCTTTTGAACATAACATAAAATGCGTGAGAATTATATTAAACTCAATTGCAAAATTAATTATTGGGGATTTAAAACTGTAAAGCACCATTTGGGCTTTAAAGAACCTTCAAAATAAAGAAAATAACTCAGGTATTTATTGTTTTGCTTTAATTTACATTGGTGCTATAAATAGCTGATGAGAAATGATGACAAATAAGCTATTGTAACCCTTTGGGAGTTTATTAGGTCATTTGTGAGAGGGTTGAATAGAGTCATTTGTTGCCCTCAGGTGTTTGAGAGTCTCTTTACCCTTGGGAAAGGAATTTAACAAAGGAGTGTATTTCAAAGAAGGCACTCTGTGTTTTCCACCCTTTTTCTGAAGTGTTTTCAAACACACTCCAAGCTAAAAATTCTCAGAAGTGAGAAAAGGAGGTATATATCAGATGACCCCTGAAGCAGCTGACAATCCTAGGGAGCAGGAGATATGGTCAGATCCTAGAAACTTGAATCCGAAATACATTTTCACCATAGGAGGCCCTGATTTATTTTTGCCCCACCCACTGGGTGCAAACTTTGAAATGCACAATACAAAAGCCTTGGACTAATGCCCTGTGTGCATTTTTTTTTTTATGTGGCTGAAATGTGACATGTCTTATATTTCCAAAAACACTGGGCAGGCTCTTTGTTACAAAAAGACATTGCAACTGCCTTAATCTATGCATCTTCTTAATTAAGTAAAAGATTAGCATTTGTTTAGGCTATAATAAAACAGACTCTCAGGCAGTATCAGTATAGCCATTGTAATGAATCTGCTAAACAGCTTTAAGGAAAAAAATAAGTACAGTTTTAATTATCTAGGTAGCACCTAGGTAGCTGTCTGTTCCAAGAGCAATGTTCCATGCAATTCCTCCTGTTTTCCACTGGAGCTGACAGGAAAGCCAAGGGGAAAGGAAAAATGGAAGTGGATCTGTGTATATGGTTGGTGTATATGTTTAATGTATTATGGGTTTTGTTTCTTTTTTCTTTCCTGAACAGTAGCACTGACATTTAGCTCATGATTCCTATCTAAAATGCAGAGTAAGCATTTCTAGCATCACCCATATTGTACTTGCTTCAGGAGGTGTTACCAAGTAAATTCACTAGTCCATTATTTCTGCTTAATTAAAATACTTAGAGATGAAAATCTGTGGAAATTACAAGGTTAATAATGACAATGACGAAATAACAGCACAGTCTGAGTAAAGCAGATTTGCAGTATGGAAGTCTTGAATGCAACAACAGCAGTTGGAGACCAGTTAATAAATATGATTGTTATTTTATTTTTCCTTGAAGGCTATTGCTGATGGGTCCAAGGCAAGATTTTTGTTTCAGGAAAAGCATCCTTCCTGTACAAAAAGCATCCTTCCTTTGCTTTAAAGAACATCTATTTGTAGCATCTCTCAGAGAAGTAAGTCACACAGAAATAAGGAAATACCAGGCTAAAAAATCAGTGCAAAAAGCTTATTTTGATCAGGGAGCTGTCACAAGGACATTTGTTAAGACTAGTGTCACCAGTGTCTTTGGCTGAAATAGGGGTAAATGCACTCTATGAGATGAAATCAATGAAATGAGATTCATTGGTAGGGCCAGGGGTACATAAAATGAAGTAGAATTTAGCATGAATTTAGGAAGTAGAATTTAGCATGAATTTTTCTTCATTAATCACAAAGGAGAAATCTTAAGAATTCATTTGGTAGCTCATTTCAGATTACTGCTGATCAGTCTTCCAGCATCACTGTTCTATCCTTCACCTTCCTCTTTGCTACTGGGAGTACAGAAAAACTGCAATGGCTCAGAGATTTTTCTGGCTTGGTATTAGGACTGATTTGTAATTTTTACTCTGTACAACCACATGTTCTCTTTGTCATTGTAAGACCATAGAGCTGAATTTGCTGGGAACCATTAAAGACTCCTGAAGTTAGGAAAAAATTGTGTTCTTCTAAAAGCACAAATAAGTCTTTACAAATGTACTTAATGCCTTCTAAGGGCTGGAAGCTGGGGCTTTTTATCTTACTGGGAGGCTGGAAGATTTCACTGTGTTTTTAAAGCATCCGCCAGTCTCCTTTCCACAGCAGTGTCAAGCAGGAGTTACTGTATGTTTGAGAGTGAGAAAAACAAAGCAGTGTAAAAGGGAACCTGTTTTCAAAGCATCTTTCTGTGTTCTGGATGGGGTTTTGTTTCCCTTGTGTTCTGGGTTCAGCAGCAGCAGTCATTTTTTCTCCTTTTAGTAGCTGGTGCAGTGCTGTGCTTTTGACTTTCAGCCTGGGAACAGCGCTGATAACACCGATGGTTTCAGTTGGTGCTCAGTAATGTTTACTCTGACCAAGGACTTTCTGAGCCTCATGCTCTGCCAGG